>JAHKKF010533233.1:0-21887 GCA_019740295.1 Labeo calbasu
CTTAAACCAGCTAAGACCAGCCAACCAGCCTAGGCTGGATTTAACTGTTGTCTTTTTTCTTTCAGCAGGGAATGGCTTAGTTTGTGAGCCATTTGTCTCTTCTCCAGGCTTAACTAAAACGTTTAACCTTTTGAAATAACTAGTTCACCTTTCAAATGCAGCGAAAATACATCTATATAGTAGAGCTTGAATGAACTTAGAATTGCACAGTCAGAAAAAAAAAATCTGATGTGAAAAAGACAAATGCTGGTTTTTAAGTGGTCACCATGCACTATTCAATTTTCATTTTTTCCCAACTGAACTGAATTCCAAACATGCACTGTATTTTGTTGTTATATCAAGTATAGACAAGAAACTTTGTGCACAAGAGCGAGAAGAGATATTTAGGAGTTTATATCCCTGAGGGCAGTCCGGAGCCTCCTTAATGCTCGTCTGTTCCACTGCGCTGAGGATGCCACACTCCTTTGCGCTTATCAAGAGTGAGCAGATGTTCTAAGCTGTCCAAATCCTCCTTCCTCCTGAAAACAACCCGATTCTGCCTGAAATAGCCACCCAGATTCTGCTGTTGAGCCCTAAGGAACCACAAACTGACTCTGTGTGCTATTTATAGCATATGTGAGGTGTCACACTCAAGACAATAGAAGATGAAACAGGTATGATAAAGTCCTGTGGTTGCCTATGAAAATCCTGCAGTGAATGCAAACATAATAGCCATGAAAATACGGCACAGAAGGACCAAACGTGTAGGTGTGAAAGGTTTTATTTTTAGAAACAAAGCAAACAAAGATTCCTCATCCACCAAAAATGTGACTCATTTTAAATCATATATTGTAGATTTCACTGCTTGGATATCTCTCTTTTGTTCATTTGTTGAAATCAGTTGATTTTGGGAAAAGTTTAAGGATACTAAAAACCTGAACCTGTTCCTGTTGGAGATACACTGGCTTCTCTATATTTGTTGCATAAGGTTGCATTGCTTGTATAATGTTGACACAAGTTCTTCAGGTCTTCTGCTTTTGATTGTACAGTTGAGTTTTCAGCACCATGGACAGCAAACAAGGAGACTTTGAATCTGGCTGTGTTTCAATTCTCCAAAACACTCCCTCTCATTATAAATAAATTAATGCTGATACTCTGACAAGCCTGGACAGAAGAAGGTGTTTAAATTTCACACATTAAATTAAGTCTGTCCTCATTCAAAAAAAACAACAATAACGCACACTCTAAAGCATGGCTTTTACAGACATTTTGTATAGATCCTGAAGATATAAAGCAGTAATTATTCTGTTAATCAAACTGTTCTTAATTATTTTGTTATTGCATATTCATGGACTTACTGCAAATTAGACCCCAACCAAAAAAAAAAAAAAAAAAATTTGTCTTGGTAACTTTAATTAAAATAGAATACTAATTCTTGTTGAATGTTGAATTGTAGAGGTAAAGAGGTCTTCTTATACAGCTATCATATATTATAGCTATCATATATTATTATATTATATTATATTAGTTGCGGAGTGACAGAGATGAGAAACGGGCGGATGCATCTGCATAGCTTTTATTAATAAACAAAGACGTGGTCATACACAGGCTTGGGTCGAACAGTGGCAAACAGGTATATGAGAGCAAGACACTAGAGTAATCCGAGAACAGGCGAGGTGTCGATCAATGGCGAACGTAATACAGGGGGACTAGGCAAAAAGGGTAATGCGATAAACATGCAAGA
Organism: Labeo calbasu; assembly: GCA_019740295.1. Classification (NCBI taxonomy): domain Eukaryota; kingdom Metazoa; phylum Chordata; class Actinopteri; order Cypriniformes; family Cyprinidae; genus Labeo; species Labeo calbasu. Next base: position 1,724 of record JAHKKF010533233.1, read on the forward strand.
GTTCCAAGGCAGGCAGCGAAACAGACAAATCTAGGCGAGAATACAAAACAGACAGAGGATAACTGGCGCCGTAAAGATGTTAACACTAGTTGAGTGCTAAACGCAATGCAATACTCGGACGTAGATAAAGGAAGTCCAAGGCTTATATAGTGTGGCTGACTGGATGCAGCTGTGTGTGTGTGTGTAATCGGCGCAATGGATGATGGGGGAAGTAGTCCGGGGTGTGGTGCAACAGTCAGTGTAATGTGAATTTGTAGGAATGAGAGGGCGACATCTGGTGGTGAGTGGACCGAAGGCCACTGGCCAGATTCGTGACAATATTATATTATATTATATTTTAAAATTTATAAAAATAATCTTATAATATAATGTTTTTTTATATGCTATTTTATAATTCTGTATAACTATATATTCTATTCTATTCTATTCTATTCTATTATAGTATATTATAGTTAGTTAACATTGTATATTTGGAATTTATAAAAATAATCTTATAATATAATGTTTTTTTATATGCTATTTTATAATTCTGTATAACTATATATTCTATTCTATTCTATTCTATTCTATTCTATTCTATTATAGTATATTATAGTTAGTTAACATTGTATATTTGGAATTTATAAAAATAATCTTATAATATAATATTTTTATATATAATGCTATTTTATAATTCTATATAACTATATATTAAATATAATTTATTATATTATATTATAGTTAGTTAATAATTTATATGATATATTATTTTGTAATTTATGTAAATAATCTTGTAGTATAATAATTTATAAATAATGTTTTTATTAATAAAAATAATCTTATAATATAATCTTTTTTATATATAATGCTATTTTATAATTTTATATATTACATTATATTATAATGTTATAGGTAGTTAATATTATGTACTCTTGTAATTTATATAAATAATCATGGAATATGATATTTTATATATAATAATATTGTATAATTATATTATAAATAATATATTGTATATAATTATTATATTATATTATAGTTAGTTAATATTAAATATTATGTATTATTTTGTAATTGTAAAAAAATCTTCTAATAAATTTGTATATATAATGCTATTTTATAATTATATTATATATAACAGTATATTATATACTTTTTATATATATATATATAATTTGTAATCTTGGCATAATATTTTTACATATAATGCTATTTTATAATTATATTATATATAACTATATTATATTACAGTTAGTAATATATATAATTATTACAATATATTAGATTTATTATTTTGTAATTTATATAAACAATCTTGTAATATAGTATTTTGATATATAATGCTATTTTATAATTTATTACATTATATTATAGTTGGTTAATATTCTATATATTATTTTGTAATTTATATAAATAAATTTATATAAATCTTGTAATATGATATTTTATATAGAATGCTATTTTATATTATATTATATTATATTATATTATAAATCTATGTAAATCCTTTTCGTAGAATATATCGTTGCATCATATTTTATAAGTATGACATTTTCTACACTACTAATCGGTTAAAATACCACACATAAAAATATACATTCAATAAAAAAGATGCATTAAAATTGAATAAACAAGTAGCTACTTGCATTTCATTTAGCAGATCTTAACGTGTCTGGCTCCTGAAATCCAAATAATCTCACATTGTTTAAAGTGTTCACCGTCTATTTTCTGCCTTCAATTGCCACAGCTGAATTATTTGTTAGAGTGTCTGCACAAAAAAGTTCATCTGACAGTATGAGCGATGATTTTTGTATCTCAACCTCATCACCACAGGAACCGCACAGCTGCTTGTTCCCTCAAATGTCTCAGTACGGGCTTCGGCACAAGACACGATTAGGATTTAGACGACAGAGTCAGGAAATTCCTTCAGGAAATGTTTGTCAAAAAAGGAAACAGACTTTTGTTCAAAGGTTATTCGGTTTTACATGTCTGCAATATTAATTACTGAACGCTTAGTGTGCATAATTGAGTGTTTGTGTTTTGAAGGTGTCATGGCTTCCGCCTCTGGCCGTGATTTTGGAGATAAAAGATTTGGAGATTCTCAGCAGCTCAAATTTGACTTTATTCTGTGTCAATAACAACGCAGAGGAGCTCTTCTCTGGTTTGTATTCAGAAGAACAACTTTTCCACTTTATCTAAGTGGTCTCAATAAGCCTGTGACAAAAGCGTAATGGACTCCTGCAAAATTGTCAGCGTCTAGTGAATTTGGGTTTCAAGTCACACTGAGAAGCCTGTTTTCTTCAACACCCACATGTCCCTCTAGGGAAGCTGCTGGCAGTGTGCCCTGTGGTGCCAGCAAGCAGGGTTGGCTTTATGAGGATGACTCATGAGACTCAAGTTAGCTTACAGCCCTCCTTAAATCCAGCAGCCGCCAGCGCTATATAAGCTGCACTCTGAGACCAGCCAAAAAAAATAGTTCTCTGGGCCAAATGGATTATGGCAAACGTGTATTTAAAATATGATTAATCAATTGCTCCAACACCAGTCCACCCCCGATTCCTAATTGGGCCTAAGCAGGCTTTTTGCATATGAAAAATGATGTGAGTATTACACGCAGACCTATTTCCATCTGTGTTGCTACACTGATTCTTGGTGTTTTAGCTTATTTTAAACCTGTGGCTCATCGGTTCAGCCGTCTGCATTGGAGATATAAAAATTACAAAAATAATTAACATCCTTACTCAGTCCTTTAAACTCCTGCCAAGAATTAATGCAGTTTTTTCCAGATTAAAAAAAAGTGAAATACAACACTAGGCCTCCCAGAGTGACTGTGAATTAACTTTTAGAACAATGGGTAGGAAAAAAAGCTGTGACTGACTACTGGTGTGAACAAAATGAATGTAAATGTTCTCAATTATTGTTCTGTCTTGTCTATTCCAGTACCTCTTTATTAATGATGTTAAGGTACAATGGAAATGATTTCAAAACAGGGTTCACAGACCTATAATTTAATTTAAATACACATTGGCTTTAAAAAGTATTCTAAATCATTTTTCTAAAGCATGACTTTTTCATGACCTATTAGACATGTTTGATCACTTATTATCTAAAACAACTGTAATCAAGTTTTAATCACATTAAAAGTCCAATGTCCAAAATATTCTATCCTTTGTGAACGATATAAAAATAAAATAGCTTTAACAATAAAATAGCATTGACTATATTTTCCAGTGTTGCCAAGTTCATGGTTTTCCCGTGGAATTGGGCTACTTTTACACTGTTGCCGTGGGCGGTTTTTAATGTCTGCAACCCCAGCAACCCCAATAACATCATATTTAGCCCCTGATATGCAAATTTAACAGGGGACCCCCTTGAAACATGATTGAACTATTTTTTGGTAGCAGGTTAAACAGGTTTTGTTGTGAAAATCTGGCAACCCTGTTCATTTCCAAATATCAAAATATGATGATTCGTTAAAGAAGAAGACTTTTTTTGTTTCCTATTTGTGGGAATAATTTAAAATAGCCTGTAACACAACCATAATTTTAACTCAAAACATTTCACAAAAATGTGGTAACACTTAAAGCCTTTATGTGTAATGCATTATAAAAGTAGTTTTAATGCATTAATTATGCATTGTAATGCACCTTATAATGCATTGTAACGGTTTCACAAATAATTGTAACCACAGCTATACATTATAATACTGATCTATTCATTGTTACACCTTTTGAAAGTATAATGCATTAAAACACTTGACAAACAAACCATTAAATATGTGAACCTTGACCACAAAACCAGTCTTAAAGGAGAAGTCCACTTCCAGAACAAACAATTTACAAATAATGTACTCACCCCCTTGTCATCCAAGATGTTCATGTCTTTCTTTCTTCAGTCGTAAAGAAATTGTTTTTTTGAGGAAAACATTTCAGCATTTTTCTCCATATAATGGACTGATATGGTGCCCCGATTTTGAACTTCCAAAATGCAGTTTAAATGCGGCTTCAAACTATCACATATGTGGTTGTAAACTATCTCAGCCGAAAAAGAAAGGTAGCGTGACGATCAGTTATTTTTATAAAAAATAATACAATTTATATACTTTTTAATGCCAAACGCTTGTCTTGTCTTACTCTGCCTGGACTGCTTTTGTTTCGGTTCATGATAGTTAGGGTATGTCGAAAAACTCCCATCTCATGTTCTCACTCAACTTCGCTGTTTTACCTTTTTTGTTAAGGGTGTTTGATCTACTCTGCATGTTCACTTTGCAAAGACTGGGTCGGAACTTCTGCAGTAATGGGTTGATTTTGAAATGATTTTTGAAGTTGAGGGAGAAAATACGGTCAGAGTTTTTCAACATACCCTAACTGTCTTGAGTCAGAATACACACAGTTCAGGGAGAGAAAGGCAAGTCGAGCGTTTGAGATTAAAAAGTATTTAAATTGTATTTTTTAAATGAAAATAACCGATCGTTTCTCTAGATTAGACCCTTCTTCCTCAGCTGGGATCGTTTAAAACTGCATTTGGGATCGTTTGAAGCTGCATTTAAACTGCATTTTGGAAGTTCAAAATCAGGGCACCATATCAGTCCATTATATGGAGAAAAATTCAGAAATGTTTTCCTCAAAAAACATAATTTCTTTACGACTGAAGAAAGACAGACATGAACATCTTGAATGACAAGGGAGTGAGTACAGTATATGTGAATCTTTGTTTTTGGAAGTGGACTTCTCCTTTAAGTAGCATGGGTATATTTGTAGCAATAGCCAAAAATACATTGTATGGGTCAAAAATATCGATTTTTCTTTTATGCCAAAAATCATTAGGATATTAAATAAGGATCATGTTCCATGAAGATATATTGTAAATATCCTACCGTAAATTTCTCAAAACGTAATTTTTTATTACTAATAATAAAGTGTTACCAAATATGTTTCATAAGTTTGATAACAGGAACTGATTTCATATTCATTATGACATTTAGACGGCAATTTTGATATAGGCTTTAAATTATTATAGAGGAAAGGTTAATAATTTTTGTTTGCCTACTACTTCTTTTTATAGCTTTCAAAGTAACGGTGTAAATATTTACACATTTTAAATACGACTACAGTGTCAAATTACTTTCCTAGTCACTATATGCAATTCACCACGGTTTCTCTTCATCTTACATGCTCTTAAAAGTTTAGATGCATTAACAACACACTTTACGGTAATACCGACCTCGGCTCAGCTTGAAATTTGCCTGACTGAAATGCACAACCCACAACATTAACTGCTAATTATATATTTTTTAATTCTCTAAAATACATAATTATGATCCAGTCGATTAAATGTAACATTGGCAGATTTAAAAAAAAAGGAAAAATAAAGAAAAACGGAACAGAGAGGTCCATCGAACAGATGACGTGTTACAGCGGGTCCTTGCTTCTTCCGGGTTGGTGTAAACAGTGTGCGGTGCTGTCATACAAATCAGTAAGATGTAAGTAAACCATTTAGCATATAACAGCACTTTATTTTTGTGATAAAATGTATGTTATCTATATTTAAACACTGTGAATATGTGTCTTTGTCTGCATTAGGTCGAAAGTAACGTTTAAAATCACGCTGACGTCGGACCCTCGGTTACCATATAAAGTGTGAGTGACACATCATTCAACACATGACAAACTAAACGTTAATATTTATGTTTTAACGATTTTAGCAGACTTGGTTTGGTTGGTTTTATTGATTATTATAAGAGCGTTTATTATTATATTCCCCAGCTCTTTAGTTTAAAAAGCTCAGTAGTGTTTTTCCTGCTGATTATTTAAATTGTTTATTCATTAATTCATTCATTTCTTCAAGTCATTAATGAAATAATGTAATGTAAAAAAAATGTAAGGCAGTCATTTAAGACTAGATAAAATAGGTTAAACATTTTAACTAATTAGATGTCATCATGCTTCCTCATGTTGATTAATCATGAAGACGTTTGTATTACAAGTTTTTTGAATTGTTAGGATTAAAAATGCAGATTAGGCAATATCCAAAATGAAATCAGGTGATGCATATATAGATATAGATAGCGATGAAACTGCAACATGTGGTGTAAGTGCTACTGAAGTTAAAGTGGAGATCTCTGGCTCAGTGCATGATAAAAATACTCATTTTGAAGAAACAGTCTTTAAAGAAATGTATTGCAATTGAAATCTACAGATGCAAATAGTTAAACTGTTGTAAAGTAAACTATTAAAACTGTATTTTCTTTCCGCTAATCTGAAAGAAGCATGATATGTTGTAAAAGAAAAAGCCAAAAGCCTCAACACTGACCTGTGAATAAAAAAGTGTTCTTCATCTGTCTGCCATATTGATTGCAATCACTGTAGTAGTGCTGTGGTCTGTGTTAATCTGTTGATGTCATACTGTGTCTGATGGGTGTAGACACGTAATGTGTGGGTGAGAGTGGCCTGTCAAGGGCCATTCAAACAGGCTGATTTACCAGATCACCTGCTATGCTGATGGTCGTTGGCCATTTTGGATGATTAATCACATGCCAAGTCTTTGCAAATATCTTTGATCTCTTTGGTTTAGAACAGAACAGAATTAGACAGTAAGTTCATTTGAGCTTTCTGGAGAACACACATTCACTAATGTTTTATACACTGTGTAGTTCTCATTGTGTGTGTGTGTGTGTTTTACTTTTGCACCAAGATTCATTAGCATAATTGTATTTCAGATTAAGTGTACCTGAGAGCACGCCGTTCACTGCAGTTTTGAAATTTGCAGCAGAAGAGGTGAGTCTATTCATCTGTTTCTGTCTTATTTCAACCTCATTTGAAAATGTTTTTGAGGGATCTGCTGAAATGTAGTGCTTAGCATTTGTCATGACATTTAGGTGCCTTTGCCTGATGATAGTTTAAAAAAAAATATGATAAAATCGATGTGCATGACAGTAAGTCTCTACAGTGGTTGGAGTATTACTGACTTTCTGTCAGATTTGCTCAAATCTGTCCAATCATTGATTAAATTGCCATGAATCATAGCATAGATCATAACATGAACTTTAGCTCGATTGTATCCTATACCAATAACAGTGTGTCTCTGGAAATGATTTATCTCCTTCTGAAACACACTCAGACTTATCTTTTTATCCACAACCTGTCATGTTAAAATCAGAACAGGATCAATGCAGAATCATATCATACAGTTGCCTAACAGTAAATTTATATTGTTAAAATATAAGGTGGCATTCACTTCAGAGAGCCTAATATTGTTTTTTTCCCTATAATTTATTAATTTGATATTTGTAACTTCTAAGTAAAGTAGGAGTTGTATGTAATTTGTGATTTTTAATTATTTAAAAAAATAGGATTAAATATAATACTAAATTATAGGATTACATTTGTTAGACGACAACAATGCAAGAAAAAAAAAACAATATGCATTATCAATATTTTAATGTTCATTCATATTAATGTTTTATTTAAAGGAGAAGTCCACTTCCAAAACAAAGATTCACATATAATGTACTCACCCATCTTGTCATCCATGATGTTCATGTCTTTCTTTCTTCAGTCGTAAAGAAATTGTGTTTTTTGAGGAAAACATTTCAGCATTTTTCTTCATATAATGGACTGCTATGGTGCCCCGATTTTGAACTTTCAAAATTCAGTTTAAATGTGGCTTCAAACGATCACAAATGCAGTTGTAAACGATCCCAGCCGAGAAAGAAGGGTCTTATCTAGCGTAACGATCGGTTATTTTAATAAAAATAAAACATATATACTTTTTAATGCCAAACGCTCGTCTTGTCTTACTCTGCCTGGACTGTTTTTTTTTCCAGTTCATGACAGTTAGGGTAAAAACTCCCGTCTCATGTTCTCCCTCAACTTCTAAATCGTCCTATATCGCTGTTTTACCTTTTTTGTTAAGGGTGTTTGATCTTCTTGCATGTTCACATTGCAAAGACTGGGTCGGTACTTCTGCAGCGATGTAGGATGATTTTGAAATGATTTTTGAAGTTGAGGGAGAAAATACGATTGGAGTTTGTCGACATACCCTAACTGTCCAGAGTCAGAATACACAGAGTTCAGGCAGAGAAAGGCAAGATGAGCGTTTGAGATTAAAAAGCATTTAAATTGTATTTTTTTAATGAAAATAACCAATCGTTTCGCTAGATAAGACCCTTCTTCCTCGGCTAGGATCGTTTACAACCACATCTGTGATCGTTTGAAGCTGCATTTAAACTGCCTTCTGGAAGTTCAAAATCGGGGGACTAGATCAGTCCATTATATGGAGAAAAATGCAGTAATGCTTTCCTCAAAAAACTTAACGACTGAAGAATGAAAGACATGAACATCTTGGATGACAAGAGGGTGAGTACATTATCTGTGAGTCTTTGTTTTGGAAGTGGACTTCTCCTTTATTATTAATAGATTTGTATATATATATATATTTGTCATTGGATTATAAGCATTGTTTTCATTTTGTTAGGTGTATTTACTTAATATTGTGTACAAGAAGAATTTGTTACATTTCAGCAATTTTGTGTACATCTTAGTTGCAGCTGTTTAAACTATATCCCAATATATATATATACAATATTTTATTAGCTTTTATTCTATTTTGCTGTATTAGAATTTGCTATTAAAAAATCTGTTTGGTTGACTATTTGATTTTGTTTAAATCTTGCATAGCCAAAGACTATAGACCAACTATTTAAACTGAAAATTAGGGCTGGGCGATATGGCAAAAAATTAAAATCTCTATTTATTTATTTATTTATTTTTAATGATTTATAACTAGTCAACTTGAAAATGTAACTACAACATGATTCAAGTAACTTTTTCTTTATTAAACCTATAGTTAAAGAAAATTCTATTCTAAGTGCACCACACATGAAGTTGTCAACATGATGTAAATCACTTGTTAAATATCTTTGCAGAAAAGATGCATGAACTACAACTACATCTTGTACAAACTTGTCTTATACTACATATTATATGTTCAGAAATAATACTAGGAAAATGCTTTTAAAAAAATCTGAAAAGTCAAGGTAATTCAAATTCAAAATGACTAAAGGTATAACACCAGCAGACTATTATTAACTATAAATGTTCTGAAAAAAGCATGAAAAAACACAAATAGTGGCTGATAACAATGTTTATTGATGTGCATCCCTTGTGATTAGCCATAAATCTTATGAAATTAAGGTCAAATTTGACAGAACCCTCTTAATTTCCGGTCGGCTGTCTGGTCTGTTTCAAGGCACGCAGACCTACGGCATGGCAGGATGATGTTGCAGATTAGCTTGGGTCGTCGCTCCTTTTTTGACATAATGAAATGCCAAGTCTGACAACCTCATAATAGGAAGATGGAATGCATCAAGTGGAAGCCAGAAAGAATGAAAAAGTGCCTTTTTAAAAATGCACAGGCTTATTTTCACCTTCTCAAAAATAATTTTTGTATTCCTGCTTCAGGTTATGGTTGGGTGCTCTTTCATTGTTTTTTGTTGTCTCTTTTCCTCCTGACAAAAAATAGGCAAAGGACAATTAGAAACTGAATTTAATATGCGTTCTTATCCAATATAAACAGTTCTACACTTGATTTCGCTGGTCATTAATTCTGACAGTAGCCTGGCTTCTTGCTTCCCATCAGATTTATTCTGTTCAAGGTTGTAGAAATGCCTTCAGGTCACCCAGAGAGTTTTTCAAAGCCCTTTCAGAACAAATTTGCCTCTTTTTTTTCCTTTCAATGGCTCTTTGTGACAGTGACAGTTTCTTCTAAGCTCAGCCCAGAGAGGTCTTTCCTCACACGTTTTAAAGGCTTCTGTTCTCCAGTACCAGACTCTTTAAATCACCTGACGCAAAACCGACTCAAGTTGATTTTTTTCTTATCCTTGCCTGACAGAGGGACTGCGCAGGGCTGTTTATGGGTAGTATTTGGCTGTCAGCATAAGTTGTTGATGGACTGAACAATAAAACATTTTTTTTTTTTTTTTGTGCATTTAAAGTTTAAAGTGCCAGCAGCCACCAGTGCCATCATTACAAACGGTAAGTTGTTGATATTATTATAATCATTATAATGCTCATATTATAAGGAAGTATCTTTTGCTTACCAAGCCTGCATTTATTTTATCCAAAGTGCAGCAAAATGGTTAAAAAATAAATTAAAATGTAATTTATAGAAATTAATTTTTTATTTAGCAAGGATGCTTTGAAAGTGATGATAAAGACATTTATAATGTTACAAAAGATTTCTATTAAGATAAATGCTGTTCTTCTGAACCGTCTATTCATGAAAGAAACTTGAAGATTCTACTCTGCTGTTTTCAACCAAATAAATGTTTTGGTTTTTTTTTGTTTTGTTTTTTTTGAGCAGCAAACCAGTAAATAGTAAATGTCAAGTGCAATAACTGATTTAAATTAAATAATCCAAATATTATTTTTTTTTTTCTGAAAATGTATTCATCCTAAAGCCACCAAAGATGTAGATGAGTTTGTTTCTTTATCTGAACAAATTTAGCATTACATCACTTACTCACCAGTGCAAGTGAATGGGTGCCGTCAGAATGAGAGTCAAAACAGCTGATAAAAGAATCACAATAATCCACAAGTAATCCACACGGCTTCAGTCTGTTAATATATTTCTAATGAAGTAAAAATTGTATCTTTTGGCCAAAATATGCCTCCACAATCCATAATATTGCTGAATCCTCTTTAGGGATCTCACACTTTTTTTTGTTCATTTACTTGCATGACTGTTTCAGTCTTTTGTGATAATAAGGAATTATTTTTACTCCCTGTTTTTACCCAGTAAAATGATTTTAGAGCTTAGCAAAACTAGAAAAATAAATGTTGTTTTTTTTGTTTGTTTGTTTGTTTGTTTTTCTGTAGAAATCACACTTTTAAAAATCTCATATATTCAGGGTTTTTTCCAGACCGTGGGATTTTTTTTTTCAAGGAAAAACTGCTGTTGAAAATAAGAAAAATCTTGTTTTTTAGTTGTTTTACCTTATTTTAATGCTTATTTTAAATTATTTTAAGTGATCATGGGGTGGGCCGTTTGGAAGTTTGCTGAGGACCCCTAGTGGGCTCCAGTCCCTTGAATGACAACCAGTTCTTTAAACCAAACTATAAAATTTCAGAGGAGCATACAAACATACAAAACAAACACCATGTATACATGTACACGTGTATATACCTTTTTTTTTTTGTTAATTATTCGGATAAAACATCTGCTGAATCCTTCACTCAAAATGAACTCTTTGCATAATTATATAACTATAGTGAGAGACTACAGGAGCAATGCTGCGTCAGACTAAAGACATAACTCAACACTCACAACACAGGACAGTTATTGTAAATGAGATAGTTTGATTTGTGATTGTTCAGCGTTTCAGCGAGTCAAGGGTTTCTCTGTGCTCTTGCCCATCTGGCTTCTTCATTGATTGTCTTTAAGAATGATTGTTTTGTGTATGTATTCACATTGTAATGCTGACGCTGATGTTCTTTGTGATTATTATTTGTGTAGATGGCATCGGAATCAACCCGGCGCAGACAGCAGGTCGGTGACGCTCTTTCACTCCATCAGAGCTGTCCTCTGCAGCAGCATCTGGCTGTAATAAATGTCATTTTGTCAGGCGTAAATTATTTAGATATATTCAAATGTCAAACAGGACTGGAAATAGTGATATTTGTGTTCATGTTTTTTGGTTCGTTCGTGCTTTAATCCACCTTAAATGTTTTTTAAACTTCCTTTTCCCTGCAATTTCTCATAGCCATCTTATGAAATGATACCTCACTGTTTACTTGCGTGGCTGCGATTTTCCCGCCTATCCTTTATAATCACCCGCATGCAAATGAATGGGTGCTTCTGTTTACTGCCTCATATTGTTCATGTTTATCCGCCTGGGGACCTTTTGAGAGATCGAATGATTTCCTGAGACTCCTTCAATAGGCTTTGCATTTGAATTTCACATATTACCTAATGAATATTGATGATGTGCTTTGATTGCCCCATCCCCCATTGTTGTGAGGTTATTCCCTTGACTAAAGGTGTCTTTACAGATGTTTTCCACCCGGATTTACGTGTCACTTAATGCTGGAACCATCTATCTCTATAATACATGCAAGACTCCTCCAGTCATTCATGATAAGGATGTTTAAAAATAGTTTTTTCGTCGAGATTGGCGAAACTACACAAACGTATGTTCTTTATAAAAATGTCAATGCCATTTTAAGATTAGATTAAATTAAATGAATAATTTACATAAATCACATTTTTAACAATATCATATATTCAGGTTTCCCCCCAAAAAAGGTTATTGAAAATAAGAGAGATTTGAACGATTGGCTGAGACTCCATTAATGACCTAATGAATATTGATGATGTACTTCAAATATCCCATTCCCCATTGTTCTGAGTTTATTCCCCTGATTAAATGTTTCTGTACAGATGTTTTCCATCCTGCTCTACTTGTCATTTGACGCTGGAGCCGTCACTGTAATCCATTATATCCTGTCTCTAATAAGCTGTCCCAATGGTGTTCTGTCAGTGTTTTCCTCCCTGAGTGTCGTGCTGCATCTAATCACAAGAAAATGGCTTGTAATTTTTCATACATGTCAGGGGTTGAGACCTAAATGTCAAATGAGCTGTGATTCATTAGTTTTATAGTAGCAACATGTCTAGCCTGACCCGAATATGCAACGGGGTATGTATTATGGAGACATGTACCATCAGCTCAGCAAGTTATACAATCACATCCTAAATATAGCGCAGGCACCTGAATAGATTTCGCTTATATGTAAGTTATCAGAGGGAACTGAGTGAGTCACAGTTTGTTGCTTATATACAATGTACAAGTGCTTTGATGAGAGAAAAACCAAGCTTTACCAATGAATCAACCACTGAACAGACCTTTATCTGTGTAGTTTTAGCTGTAAGCGCACAATGTGTCATACTGTGCGTAATATATTACAGTTGAGGTCAAAAGTTTACGTACTCCTTGCTGAATCTGCAAAATGTTAATTATTTTACCAAAATAAGAGGGATTGTACAAAATGCATGAAATGTTTTATTTAGTACTGTCTTGAAAAAGATATTTCACATAAAAGACGTTTCCATATAATCCACAAGAGAAAATAATTGTTGAATTTATAAAAATGACCCTGTTAAAAAGTTTACATACATTTGTTTTTTTTAATACTGTGTTGTTACCTGGATGATCCAGAGCTGTGTTTTTTTGTTTAGTGATAGTTGTTCATGAGTCCCTTGTTTGTTCTAAACGGTTGAACTGCCTGCTGTTCTCCAGAATCTTTCAGGTCCTTTAGGTTTTTTCAGCATTTTTGTGTATTTGAACCCTCCAACAATGACTGTATAATTTTGAGATCCATCTTTTCACACTGAGGGACTCATTTGCAACTATTACAGGAGGTTCAAACACTCGTTGATGCTTCAGAAGGAAACAAGATGCATTAAGAGCTGGGGGGTGAAAACTTTTGAATTTGAATATCAAAGTAAATGTAACTTATTTTGTCTTCTGGGAAACATCTTTAGCTTCTGAAGGACAATACTAAATGAAAACAAAATGATATTTAGGCAAGATAAGAAAAATGTACACATTTTAATTCTGTTCAAAAGTTTTCAACCCCCGGATCTTAATGCGCTGTGTTAACTTCTGAAGCATCAATGAGCATTTGAACCTTCTGTAATAGTTGCATATGAGTCCCTCAGTTGTCCTCGGTGTGAAAAAATGGATCTAAAATTCATACAGTCATTGTTGGAAAGGGTTCAAATACTGGTTCACAAACCAAAAAAATTGTGGGACCTGAAGGATGTTTCTGTAGAACAGCGGGTTCAGGACAAAGAACGGACTCGGGAACAATTTTCAATAAACAAAACGGAAATGAACAGGGTTATTTTTATAAATTCAACTATTTTTTTTTTTCTTGTGGACAATAAACATCTTTTATGTGAAAAATCTTATTCAGGTCAGTACTACATAAAAAATGCCATGCATTTTGTATGATACTTCTTATTTTGGTAAAATAATTAACATTTTTCAGATTCTGCAAGATGTATGTAAACTACTGACCTCCACTCTATATCTCTCTGGTTTTACAGGAAACGTGTTCCTTAAACACGGCTCGGAGCTAAGAATCATTCCCAGAGATCGGGTAGGAGGAGGTCGCCAGCCCAGGATGTGACTATCCAGTGCTTTTCTGTCACAGACGATGAACATGCTTATTTATTGTCCGGCCCTGAGGCGTCAACTCTCAGTTGCTTTAACGGCCACTGCTGCGGCTCCAATTCTGTCAGAGGACCTCACAAATCTCACCGAGCTGCCGTCACAGCCCCCTTCTATAAGATATACACACGCAGGATGTTGTCGTTTTGTTGTGCCCCGAAATTTCGAACCACTAGGTATTGATCTTTCACAAAATATTCCAGCTTTTTAAGATCACACACTTGGTATGTTCATAAAGCATATTTTTACGTCTTAAATACATAATGTCTACTTGAAGTCCAATTAAATGTTTAAATACTGTTAAGGCAAATTAATTGAAGATGTCATATTTTTGGCTTTTTTCTTTACATTTCATGTTTTATGTTTCACTAATGGTTGTTTTGAGCTGTTATATAGCTGTTATTCCAGACAGATAATGACCGATAACTATACAACAGTATGTTTAAAGAAGCTCTAAATAAGATAAAACATGCATTTCATAATATACTGACTTTTCCCATAGTTGAAATGAAGTGTAATGAAATGTTACATAAACCAATCTGACGTCTAGTTTCTTAAGACGCTTTTCGTAACTTTCCTGGTCGGTGTGCCTTTTCATTAAGGCTTAAAACCAAGACTTGAATAGTACATCAGGCTAATGAATGACAGGCTCTACCTTTGCTTTTTACACCCTCCACTTACCCGCCTTCCCTTACATTACTGCCAGGCAGAAGAGGAGGAGGTGGAGGAGGAGAGTCTGACTATTCAGTGTCATAATGGATCTTTCATTTGTTTTAATAAAAGAGCAGGCATGCTGTGCCCTTTCCATGCCACTCATTACTGGGAAAAGGGGAGAAGTGCATTATAAATACAGCAAGGCCTACATTATTCAAACTCAGACACGTTACTCTGGATCACATTTGAAAAGGCATCGCTTGCCTCCAGCCTCATTTGGCAGGAAATGATGCGGTTTGTTCATTAGCCGTGGAAGAAATTGTATTTTTACGGAAGAGAAACGGGCTTGCCAGTGTAACGTCAAATTTAAAAGTAAAAAGTTACAAATACACTTGTAGTATTCTCATAAACATTAAAGAAAACATTAAATACAACTGTATGGTGCCTGTTTGTGTTGAATATGTTCGGCTTGTAATTCTGCTACTTAGGATGTTTGGTCTTTTCCATTTGTTCACGTAATGTATGTAAACATAAGCCATGTTTCAAGGCTTTCAGTAGATAAGACAGGCTTCAAAAATCTCTTTATGGTTCAAAGAGGTAGTACAAAGACATGCAGTGATGTTGCTATTTGCATAAATTCAATCCTGTGCCATCTGTAAGAAGCCTTCTTATACAAGCAAATGACAAAACTGTTAAATATTAATGTTAGTTATTTTATATAGGTGTGGTGGATGTGATTGTGTGATTAGAGGAGTTTAAACAAGGCATTAGCTGGTAACCTTTCTATGAGCGCTTGAAGTCTTTTGATGGTACAGATGTAAGCCAGCTAAGCCTATGAAACGGCTTGTACGATCTCTTGTGCCTACAAAAACATACGTTTTTCTTCGTATTTCTATAGAAACTCGTAATCGAACATTTGAGGTTTGTGAGAGATTGAACGCTCACACAAAAGCCAGCAGTCTGAATTGCTGTTGTCAAACAGGTCATTTTCCCCCCCACCACCTCCTCAGTGGCTGAATGCTGTCCACATGTATTACAGATAAGCTATCGCTGCTTGTCAGTTCTGCTTCTCACTCAGTGTATTTTTTTAGATGAAAAGATATGTGTTGTGAATTTAGATTTAGTTTGCGCGTTCATGCAGTGGATTCGTTTTCTGGAGTTCACAGAAGTAATTAATTTGCTATATTTTTCAAGCAATGGAAATACTAGCAGCAAATTGGTTTGGCCTTTGAAAGAATGTGGTTTTGTTATGCTCAGTTTTTCAGTCACAAAAATTGATTATCTGTTTTACTTTGTAATAACAAGGTTCAGAGAATAGCAAAGAAAGCCTTTTTTGTCACTGCATCATTTTTTTTTTTTGTTTGTTTTTTTGGATTTTACAAGACTGTAACATCATAATTGTCAAAATTGTCATAATTGTCATGCTGGATAAACAATTAAGTAAAAACAATAAACTTGATGTACACTAAAGGCACAACACCAAGCAAATCAAAGCAAAGCCAAAAACAGAACAAAAATCAAAGCAAAGGCAAACACAAAACAAAAATCAAAGCAAAGCCAGAAACAAAAGAAAAATTAAAGCAAAGCCAGAAACTAAAATAAAAATCAAAGGCAAACCCAAAACAAAAACCAAAGCAAAGACAAAAACAAAACAAAAATCAAAGCAAAGCCAGAAAATAAATAAAAATCAAAGCAAAGAACTAAATACAAAACAAAGCCAAACAAAAATTCAAGCAAAGCCAGAAACTAAAATAAAAATCAAAGGCAAACCCAAAACAAAAACCAAAGCACAGCCAAACACAAAACAAAAATCAAGGGCAAAGCCAGAAATAAAATGCAAAGCCGAACACAAAACAAAAAGCAAAGCAAAGTAAGCCAGAAACTAAATAAAAATCAAAGCAAAGCAAAAAGCAAAATACAAAAAGCCAGACACAAAACAAAAATTCAAGTAAAGCCAGAAACTAAATGAAATCAAAGCAAATCCAGAAACAAAACAGAAATCAAAGCAAAGCCAAAAACAAAATAAAAATCAAAGCAAAGCCAGAAACTAAATAAAAAGCAAAGCAAAGCAAAGAACTAAATACAAAACAAAGCCAAACAAAAATTCAAGCAAAGCCAGAAACTAAAATAAAAATCAAAGCAAAGCAAAGCCAGAAACTACATAAAAATCAAATCAAAGCAAAGAAAAAAAACTAAATACAAAACGCAAAACAAAGCCAGACACAAAACAAAAATTCAAACAAAGCCAGAAACGAAATAAAAATCAAAGCAAAGCCAGAAACAAAACAGAAGTCAAAGCAAAGCAAAAAAGTAAATACAAAAAAAAATAATAATTCAAGCCAGAAACTAAGTAAAAATCAAAGCCAGAAACAAAACAGAAATCAAAGCAAAGGCAAACACAAAACAAAAAGCAAAGCATAGCAGAAACAAAAACAATCAAATCAAAAAAACAAAACAAAATACAAAGCAAAGCTAGAAACAAAAGTTTAAGCAATATTAACCATAGGTATACCACGGTATTACTAACATGTTTGACAAAATATCCAAAGCATTTTAACAAAAACTTTTTTATTTTTGTGCAAAACAGGATCAAAATTAGAAAATAGCACTGTAGCACGAAAGAAGATCACATCTAAAATCTTGGAGGGTTACAGCTCTGAGAAATTAGTAGGTGTAGAGACCCTTGCTTTTAATGACTTCAGCACATCTGCGGCCGCAGGACACACTAGTTTCTCACGCTGCACTGGTGGGATCTCGGTCCACTCTTTTTCTACTCTCTTCCATACAGTAGTTTGATAACTGTCGTGGGTTTCTCAGCCATAACTTTGCCGCTAATAATTTTCCAGAGATTTTCAATCGGGTTTAGATCAGGACTCTGGGCAGCCATTTCATTATTTTCAATGTTCTTAGCTTCAAGGAACTGTTTTACCTATTTTGCAGTGTGACCGGAGCATTGTCTTCCATGAAAATTGCAAGCTGATTGGGAGATGCTTGCATGGAAGGAACTGCATGTTGCTGAAGGAGGTTCTGATAATATTTCCATTCACTCTGCCATGTATATCTGTATAAGACGCCCAAATATTGCTGCAGAAAACATCCCACAAACCATGACACTTCCTCCTCCACTTTTCACTGACTTCTTTATGAACTTTGCCTTCAGTCTTTCTTCAGTTTCATGCCAAACAAAATGTTTCCCATCAGACCCAAATAAATTAAACTTTGGATCATTTCTCCTCTCTCCACACAACATGTTCCTCAGCGAAGGTGAGCTTAGACTTTTGATTCTTTCTGCTGATGAGAGATTTGGTCACTGCAGACTGCGCTTTCAGTCTAGCTTCTCTTAAACATGCCAAGACAGATCCTTACTCTGTTAAGCAATTCCAGCTGCAGTGTTGAACCCATTCCCCATTGAGAGTCTCTGCATTATTCTGTCTTCTCATTGCATATGTCCTTTGTGGATGACCAGCCTTTTTGGGGGACTTGAATGAATTAGAGTCATTGTAAACCAGTAATATTCGAGAAATCACAGATTTGGAATGACCAGCTTCTCTCGCAGTGATTCAAAGGGTCATTTCTTCGGCCTTCATCTGGACAACCTCCTATCGCAGGGTTTAAATCACCTTGGAGCAGCCCGCCATCTTGAAATTTGGAGGAATGCTGCCAGTTAAATAGGGCACAATTATTTAGAACAATCAATTTATGAAATATGCTTAAAAAGCTGCGCTTCTACTGCTGTTAGAATAACTTTAAACAGGACTAAGCAGTAAGCTTGAAATTTAGGAAATGATACGTTGTTCTCTAATTTTGATGTCCACTGCATCTTGGAATTCTCTTCGAGTTTTCTCATCCCGCTCAGCATACTGTGTCTTATAATTGCAGAGGTCATCCTTAGATATAAGATCAGCCCCTCACCCTTGCACCTCTCTTAATTTTTTGTTTGATATTCTAGAGGAGTCTTGCCCTGCTTTAAATTCTATTAGATGAAATGTCATGCCGGCACGAGGCTGCGCTTTCTTAAAGCTCGGCTTCAGTTTCATTTTACTCTTGATGTGACGGGAATGACTGAACAGGACATTAGCAGCGGCACACTTGAACATGCAATTCCAACATAGGATGAAATGTTGTTTCAGTGTAATATGTTGTGAAAATGCGTGTTTGCTTATTGCACATTATTAGCTATAAAAAGGCATCTCGATTTCATTTCATTACTTGATATCTGGATTCATTGTAAATGTTTTGCATGATATTTGTTTTTTTCAACAAACAAATCTAATATCCAGCTATCCGTAGTCCCGGTGATGTTTACACATAAATAAAAATGCCAGACAAATGGACTACGGAATGGAAAAGGCTATTAACATAACATGGAAACACCTTCAGAAGGCGGGTCATAGATCAGCATGAAAAGCACATGCAGCTGGGGGCTAATGTCACAGTGAGCGTCAGGGCGTGCTTGAAGAAAATGAAAAGCCCCAGACAGTTCAAGTAATGATAAAGCTCTTGTAGTAAAATGTCTCTGAAGGAATAGAAATGTGTGAGAAAGCTAGACATGCACAGAACATGTTTCTTTTCACTTGAACCAAAGTGCCCGGTGATGGCGCTGGTTTGGATTTCTCAGAACATTCTGGCAATGTTGTTGCATGAGTTTTGAACAAATATCTTACAGTAATAAAACAGAATGTTAGTTCAATATTATCTAGTCTTTATTAATCCTCAATAGTGCGCAAAATCATTATTTCTACACTTTATTGTTTATTCAAATTTATACAAATACATTTTCTACTATAAATATTACAATTATTTATACTTGTTTGTTCAGATTATGGAACATTTGTTAGAAGAGATTTATATACTGGAAAGTTTGTTTTATGAAATATTTCTGTTAGACTTCGGTCAATTATTTTTTTAAATTAACGTAAACATTTTTTGACAGTATAAATTCTAAAATTATTTATTTCACTATTTGGGGGGGATTAGCATAGTTTTAAACAGTAGTAAGTGGTTAATAAAGGTTAATAGGTATCTGGTCTTTATTAACATTCTATAAATATTAGCAAAATGTGTTTCACAGCACAGGGATGTAGTCTTTGTTAATGTTTTAAAAATGTTAGAAGAAAAAAAAAAACATCATTCATGGATATTTTTCCCCCCTGAAACATTTTGCTCTGGAATTGGACTTTAAAAGTGGAATTTAAAATGTATTTGTTCGTTCGTTCAAAGGGATCTGGTCATTATTAATGTTCAAAAAGTGTTATGAAAAACATTATACATCATTCATAGATATTTTTTTTTTCCTAAAAT
>JAHKKF010533235.1:0-13985 GCA_019740295.1 Labeo calbasu
AGATAGTAAATATAAAAACAAAACATTTTTAATACTTAAAATAAATGATAACTAAGGATGAACAGCTAAATGAATAAAAAATCATTTATAACAAACTATATAATAATAATAACTATTAAAAATAATTAAAACAAACTAAAATTAAAATGAAAATATAAAAATAAAATATTTTCAGTACTTAAAATAAATAACTAAGAATGAAAGAAAAATAATACTAATAATAAATAGAAATATAAAAATAATACTATTACTACTACTACAACAAATAATAATAATAAAAATGACAAAAACTATGTAAAAAATACTTAAATTAAAATGAAAATATATAAAAATAAAATATTTTCAATGCTTAAAATAAATGATAACTGAAGATGAATAACTAAATGAATAATTAAAATTAAATCAAATGTTACAAAATTTAAACTTATTTCATATTAGCTAGTTGCCAACGAAACATTTATAACTGAAACTACAATTGAAAGAAAATTTGATTTAAAAAAAACTACATATAAATATATACATTTATTATTAATAAAAATTAATAATAATTATAATAATAAAATGACAAAAACTATTAAAAATATATTAAAATTAACTGAAATTAAAATGAAAATTGAAAATATAAAAATAAAACATTTTCAGTATTTAAAATAAATGATAACAACTAAAATGAAATAATATTAAATAATATTAAAAATCTTAAATTTCAGATGGTTGACAAGGAAACATTTCCCATCGTTATTCAATTTAAATTGATGTACTAAAATAACTAAAACTAAAAATGAAGTAAAACTAAACTAAAAATAAATAAACTATTTATACATATTAAAAATAATAATAATAATAAAAAAAAATGATAAAACCACAAAATTACTAATGCTTTTGTATCCAGATTTTTTTTTAAAATGCAGTTTTGATGTGACACAAGTCATTTGAACTATTTTTGGGATGCTCTGAGGCTTTTTTTTTTGACCACTTTCAAGTGTCATTGTGTAGAAACAGCTGTGTAATGATTCTTCAAAAAAAACAAAACAAAAACTTTCTGTGTTTCACACAGTAAAATAGCAGCATGTGGTTTGTGCAATAACATAAAGTGGAGTCAATACTGACAGAGGTGTCATTATCTGTGAACCATTCCTTTTAAAGAATAGTTACACTGTTGTTATTTTACCTGTTTAGAGACTTTGGCCTCCTCTTCGATGTACTTCTGTTCTGGTGGAACGAACGTCCGCAAACTGGCTTTCACCTTGAAGCGAAACGAAGCACCATGATTTGTTTTAATTAGCGCTGGAGTTCTCTATGCATCAATAATTATTGCATATTCGACAGTGTGGAGAAAAAAAAAACACACACACACACAGCGGAAACAAAAGACACAACATCCAGCGCTCCGGGCGCAGCGCACACTTACGGCGTTGAAGATGACGTCTGCTTCGAGAAAGATGACCCCCTTTGTTGGCCCTGTCAGCTCCTTGTTTTTTAAGACGTAGGCCTTCTGTTCGCTGTTGCGGATCTGTGTGAAGAAGACGTGACAGCCTGCTGTCTGGCAAAGCCCCAGCGGACCCCCCTCCTCGGCTGACCCCTGATCTCCCAGCGGCAGCATCAAACAGCCAGCCGCACATTCCCTCCCCATCCCTCCCTCCTTCCAGCACTTCCAACTCTGACAAGTACCTGCTCATTACCAGCATCCCTCTGTCACCGAGACATTACCCAGGCACCGGGAGGCCCAGCTGTGTGCGCTTTTAAAGACGCGCCGCCATCAATCTCGTTCGGCGAGTCTATTTGTTTCAAACGCGTCTGTAAAAGCGCCTTTAAAAACACACGTGGATCTAAGAATTCGGAGAAGATGAGTGGGGCGAGCTTACGTTTAATAACGGGATGGCCACTTTACCCAGGAAATCGGCGCTGCGGTCTCTGTCCTCGTCGTACACGGTGATTTCCAGCACAGAGTGAATGTCTTTCACGTTGCTGCGGGGTGAAAAAGAGAGAGTTTGTCATCAAACACATCATGATTCACTTTGACTATAATATTGCATTTACAAATACTGTATTAAGTCAACATCAAACAGAATTTGCAATGCGTCTGAAAGCCATAATGGGCTGTATTTCTGTGGGAAATTATGTGGGGCCGTACTTGACTTCAAGATTTGATTGGATATATCACGCAGTTTTTTTTTATATCAAGGTGTGCAACAAATGATGCTGGATAATGTCTATTAATAATGACTATCTTGCAGTCATAATAGTCAATAGGCATTATTAATAGAAATTATTCTGCATAATGTGTTGCACAACTGACATAAAAAAGTCATATTTGTAAGATGTAAGAAGAAATGTCTAAATTGTTAGATAAAAAGTCACTTTTTAATTCTATGGAGGAAAAAAACAAACAAGAATTGCAAAATGTAAACACCAAATTTGGAGAAAAAAGTCTAAATTGTGAAATGTAAACTCAGAATTCATGGTAAAAAGTCAAAATTGCAATTCTGAGGAAAGAAATGTCAAAATTGCAAAATGTAAACTAAGGAAAGAAATGTCAATAGTCATTAGTATATTGCATTTACAAATATTGTATGAAGTTGAGATGAAACAGAATTTGCATTGGAATCCTTCCAATCCTTTGTTTCCTCAACAGAATAAAAAAAAAATGTAATTTTGACTTTTTATCTTGGAATTTGGAATTTACATCTTGCAATTTTGACATTTTTTCCTCAGAATTTTGACATCTTGTAATTTTGAAAACGTAGAATTCATAGAAAAAACTCAAAATTGCAAGATGCAAGCTCAGAATTCAGAAGTCAAAATTGTGAAATGTCAGAATTCAGAGAA
The DNA here is from genome assembly GCA_019740295.1 of Labeo calbasu. Taxonomy (NCBI): domain Eukaryota; kingdom Metazoa; phylum Chordata; class Actinopteri; order Cypriniformes; family Cyprinidae; genus Labeo; species Labeo calbasu. The sequence continues at coordinate 2,830 of JAHKKF010533235.1, forward strand.
AAAAAATGTCAAAATTGCAAGATGTAAATTCTGAATTCCAAGATAAAAAAGTCTTTTTTTTTTTAATTCTGTAGAGGAGACAAATGTGATGCGATCTGGAAAAACCCGTCGGATGTCGCGCTGGGACGTTTTCAGGAAATTCGAAAAATAGGTCGAATGTCATTTTTTGTCAAAATTAGGTTTTCATTAAATTATTATTTTATAACATCTTGTCTGTCATCTCTGAAAATATCTCAGCGAAATTCACTTGTTTAATGCAGAAAAATAGCCATTTTTTGCAGCAGGCAGAAATGACTGTCTTTCTCCTATGCTAAGAACGCGCTGCTGAGGTGCTTTTCCTACAGTTAACCTATCAAAATAAACCACGTAACATATTTAGTAAAGGCGTATCAATTCACATTCTCCGCCAGTCCTGTGTAAACTACTGCACGCAAAGTTTTTTATTTATTTATTTTTTTAATATCGTGAGATGGCGGAGCGCAACAACGCCATCTAAAGTACTGTAGCTGCTCACTTAAACGATCTTACTCGTCTTAATCTGTCAATCTTGGTGATGTCAGTGCCCTAAACCATGTTATAACGGACTATTTCACATCCAGAGATGAAGGATCGGATGATGAAGTTACTAAAGAGGAGGAGGAGTCCGATGACAGTCTGTTTTAAGCACAGTGTGCGAACAGTTGCGCTTCGCTCGCTTTTACTACAAGGCAGGCTGCACTATTCATGCTATCTAAACATAAAATGGGTGATCAAAAGTTCGGAGACTATGCACATGATAAACAACGTTAACAGACGTTAGTCTGTTTGTGTAATGATGTAGTTTAGTGCTCTTAACTTGACAGACAGCTCTTGTTAAACCCGTAAAGTGAAAGTAAAAGTCGTCTCACTTTAAAGCGGTTTTTCTCAAAATTCCATTCCTGAAAATCATCACTATCGGCTAACATAAGATAGCCCTAACTTTGGTTACGTTCAAGCTATGAACAAAATAAAAACAGTTTTGGAAAGGGCTTGAACCCAAGTATCAAAACCTAAAAAAGGTCAAATTTCACCATGTGTTGGGTTTTCCTAGATCGCGTCACAAATAAGAATTACAAAATGTAAACTTCTGTCATCTTGCAATGTTGACTTTTTCTGCTGAATTCTGAGCTTGCATCTTGCAATTTTGTCATTTTACTATGATTCTGAGTTTACATCTGGCAATTTTGACTTTTTTTTCTCAGAATTCTGACTTAATGCAATTTTGACTTTTTTTTTTCCTCTGAATTCTAAGCTTGCATCTTGCAATTTTGAATTTTTTCTATGAATTGTGAGTTTACGTCTCGCAATTTTGACATTTTTTTCCCTCAGAATTCTGACTTTACGCAATTTTGACTGTTTTTCTCTGAATTCTGAGCTTGCATCTTGCAATTTTGACTTTTTTTCTATGAATTCTGAGGTTACATTTCACAATTTTGACATTTGTTTCCTCAGAATTCAGACATCTTGCAATTTTGACTTATTTTCTCGGTATTCTGACATCTCACAATTTTTGATTATTTTTCTCAGAATTCTGAAATCTCACTTTTTTTATTATTATTATTATTATTGAAGGAAAAACAAAGTGACATATTACATACAAAGAGTTTTAACAATGCTCCTCTCGATTTTCCCCCTTTCCCACAACCCACCTCAAAGAACACACAGAAACACCAAAAAAAAAAAAAAAGGGAAGTAATCTTAATAAATAAGAACAAATTCCAAAATAGAGAATAAAATCTCAAAGTTTTGATATTACAAACAATAAGGAAATACTTGACATCATTGTTAGCCCATTATGTCTAATTTGGGTTTACCATTACAGTGCGTACATGCCTTTTTAGTTACACTGTTAATTTTAGTTTTAGTTTGGGGGGAGAGTTACGCCCTTTTCAGAATGTGACAACAATGGAGACCAACGAATAAAAACGTTTGGTTGATCCTCTAAGAGAATATCTTTTCCAATTTCAAAAACAGCATCACATCACTAAGCCAGAGGGAAACTAAAGGTGGTTTACTTGATTTCCAGTCAAGTAATATTCTTATCTTAGCCAGCAGACACGCAAAAGCGCAAGCGTCTTGACAGTTTTTGGACATGACTGTACCTTGCTCAGGTACTCCAAAAACAGCCATTTCAAAACTAGGCCTGATATCCTTAATATATGCCTCAGACACCATTTTAAATATAGTTGTCCAGTAATCAAACAGTCTGGGGCAAGCCCAAATCTGCTTTAGCAGAGCGACATCGCTCACATGTGTCAGCAACATTTGTGTATATCTTGGACAGTCTAACCTTACTGTACTGAAATCTGTGAAGGACCTTGAACTGAATTAAACCTCTAAGTGTGCATTGTTCCAGATTTCCTCTGATATATCCACTCCCAAATCCTTTGACCATTCTGCATGGATTTTGTCTAGAAATATATTTTTTATTGACATTAAAGTGTTATATATATGAGAAAAAACTTCCTTCAAATGTAAGGGAGTATTTAAAACTGTATCCAATCCTGTACTAGGAGGAATAGAGGGATATGTGGAACAATGCTTTTGGATTAGATGACGTACTTGAAAATATCTAAACAAGCGTGATTTTGGCAGATTGTATTTTGAAGAGAGAGTTGAGAATGGGGCAAAAACGTCATCAATGAAAAGATCACTAAATTTGACAAGACCCAACTGTTGCCACTGACTGAAGACTGAGTCCAGTTGAGCTGGATTAGGTGATACAATTTTTGACTTTTTTCTCCAGATTCTGACTTATCGCAATTTTGTCTTTTTTTCTATGAATTCTGAGTTTACATCTTGTAATTTTGACTTTTTTTCCCCCTCAGAATTTGGTGTTTACATTTTGCAAGTCTTGTTTGTTTCCTACATGGAATAGAAAAAAAGATAATTGTGACTTTTCATCTGACAATTCTGACTTTTTTTCACAATTGTAAGTTGTGAAAAATTTTGATGTGTCTTCTCAAAACTACGAGTCAACATCGTACAAATCTGAGTTTATATGTTGGAATTCTGAACTTTTATATTTATATATATATATATTTTTTTTTTCTTTTTTCAATAAATATAAAAAAGTCCAAATTGTGAGATATAAACTCATATATGTGACCCTGGACCACAAAACCAGTCTTAAGTCGCTGGGGTTTATTTGTAGCAATAGCCAAAAATACATTGCATGGATCAAAAAATGTATTTTTCTTTTATGGCAAAAATCATTAGGAAATTAAGTAAAGATCATGTTCCATTAAGATATTTTGTAAAATTCCTACTGTAAATGTATGAAAACTTAATTTTTGATTAGTAATATACATTGTTAAGAAAATTATTTGAAGAACTTAAAGGTGATTTTCTCAAAATTTAGATTTTTTTGCACCCTCAGATTCCTGATTTTTAAATAGTTGTATCTCAGCCAAATATTGTGCTATCCTAACAAACTATGCATCAATGAAAAGCTTATTTATTCAGCTTTCATACGATGTATAAGTCTCAATTTTGAAAAAATGACCTTTACGACTGGTTTTGTGATCCAGGGTCACATATATGGTTTATGAAAGCCAGTATTTGACTTAGATCATGCGGCTTCTTTTTTAGTAAAATTAGTCAAATTTCAACTGGTTTTTAAATGACTGACTTGCACTGACCTTAGATGCAAATAACATTAGACTTAGGCATTGAATAATCAATCATATCTCAATACACAATTTTTGTTTTTTTAATTTATTTATTTCTCAGTTGAGCTTCATTGTATCAATATTTATTTATGAGTGATTTATATATTTTCCTTCAATTAATTTATGCTAATTTAAAGTTAATTGGTGATAGTCTCGCTAAATTACTAAAACAAAGTCATATCTAGGGGCCAAAAAATAATAAAGAATTAGTGCTGGGATTGTTTGACTCACTAGGCCAGTTGAAAAAAAACTAGAACCAAACCAACACAGCCTGTGCTATTCATTTTTCCTTTAAAAAATGTACATTTTGTTGGTTTTTGTTAGTAACTTATGATTATGAAAGTAATTGCATTTTGATTAGAGTTAATGAAACATTTTTTCCCTTTTCTATAAATTAAACGGGTTACAATTTCTTTTCATGTTTTCTATTATATAATATATTACACAATCAAGCCAAATTGCAGCTGATAGTTGGTTTCGTAAATGCAATCCACTTGAGTCCAGGTGACAGAACAACTTCATCAGCTGTGAATATTTTAATTCGTCCTCTGTTGGGAGCAGCGGTGGATGTGCATAATGAACTCACAAGGTGAAGACTTTATTCCACTCGGGGTTCAGTGTCTTGTAGACCGTGTGTGTCTGCAGACGGTCGTTGCACAGCTCAGCAATGCAGAACGGGTCGCTCTTTCCTAAAACACAATGTTGCATTTAAAAGGTTTTCGTTTAAAATTCCCAAGCGCGATATGAAAATGATATGATCGTAATGACACCCATTAAATTAAATACTGAAAAGTTTCTAGTAAGTCATTTTTGGTATTGCTGCAATTTCTTGTCCCATAGTTCAAGGTTTGAATCTGGCCTATGATATTTTACAATCCTATTCCCTCTCTTTCTCCCTAGTAATGTCATGTCTGCTTACACTACCGGACAAAAATTTGGGGTTAGTAAGCATGCATAAATTGATCAAAAGTGACAGTTTATAATGTTTTATCTGAAATAGATTTCCATTTCTGTTCTTTTGAACTTCTGTTTCTACAAAAATAATCCACATAACTGTTTTCAACTTTGATAATAATAATAAATATTTCTTGAGCAGCAAACTAGCATATTAGAATGATTTCTGAAGGATTGTGTGACTGGAATAATGAAATCCAATCAGTAATATATGTATAACAATTATCAGTTATTTAATTATCTGGTGATCATACAACTTTACTGAAATGTTGCCAGTGTGAAAGATTAGCCTAGAGAAATTGTTATCTGCTTTTAATTTTCATTATAATTTTAATTCACTAAAAAATCCTAGTGCTGAAACATTGTATTTTCACACATCTTTCATTGTTTTATGAAATATTTGGCTAATTTTGGAATGATCTGAGGTTAAATAAATAACAGTGTGTAGAAAAAAGCACACAGATTCGGTGTGGGCGAATGCTGGAGGAAAAAAGTGTAGAGGAGCTAAAAATCAGATTGGAAGACAAGTCTGTTTAAACCACAAGCTGAGGGAAAGGCACAGAAAAAAAAAAAATGTGTGTGTGTGTGTGTGTGTGTGTGTGCAAAAGCTTTTTAAAAGCTTTTGTCTGTCCACCATGGTGTGGTATTAGAAGAAGCATGAAATCAGAACCCAAGAGGTGGGCCGCTTTTGAGAGAACAGCAAATCGCAAAAACCAGATCAACTTAAGAGTGAGAAAAAAACAAAATTAATAGACTCCTCTCTTTCAGACGGTCAGCTTTCTATCATACACCTCCTGAAGAGAAACCACACTGAAACATTCAGAAAAAAGCCTGGAAAACTCTTATGGACCATTTCAGTTTAGTTTTATTTGTTCAGAAATATAGTGGAAAAACAGTAATATTGTTAAATATTATTAACATTTAAATAATTGTTTTCTATGGAACCCCATTTCCGCCACTAAATAAAAAATTAAAAGAGGTAATTGCACAATTCAAGTTTTTTTTCTTGCAACTGTGAATTTACATCTCGTAATTCTAAGATATAAAATTGTGAGTTATGAAGTCAAAATTACGAGATATAAAGTCAGAATTCCAGGATGTAAACTTGGGTTATCTCACAATATATATGTGACCCTGGACCACAAAACCAGTCTTAATTCCCTGGGGTATATTTGTAGAAATAGCCAAAAATACATTGTATGGGTCAAAATGATAGACTTTTCTTTTATGGCAAAAATCATTAGAAAATTAAGTAAAGATCATGTTCCGTGAAGATATTTTGTAAAATTCCTACTGTATATATATGAAAACTTAAATTTTGATTAGTAATATACATTGTTAAGAACTTTAGGTCCCACTTTATATTAAGTGGCGTTAACTACTAAGTACTTACATTGAAATTAATCATTTGATACAATGCACTTATTGTGTACATACATGTATTTACATTGTACTTAGATTTATAATTTTTTTAATAAAAATACCTGCATGTAATTACATCTGTAATTAATTTATGTAATTACATTTATAATTACACTGTTGACCCATCCCTTACACCTTAACCCACCCTTAAACCTACCCATACCACCAAACCTTATCCATATCCCACCTTAATAGCAACAGAAGTGTTTTGCAATACAATATGACCACATTAAGTACACTGTACTTATTTTTGCTGTAAGTACATAGTAGTTAAGGCCACTTAATATAAAACGGGACCGAACTTCATTTGGACAGCTTTAAAGGTGATTTTCTTAATATTTAGATTTTTTTGCACCCTCCTAACAAACCATACATCAATCGAAAGCTTATTTATTCAGGTTTCATATGATATATAAATCTCAATTTTTACAAATTGACCCTTATGACTGGTTTTGTGATGCAGGGTCACATATCACAATCGCAATTGTGAGTTATAAAGTCAGAATTGCAAGATATAAACTCACTATTCTGACATTTTTTCTTAGAATTGCACTCTAAAAAACAATTTGTTAAGTCAACTTAAAATAATTTGTAACCTGGCTACCTTAAAATTTTAAGTTCAGTCAACTCAAAAAAAGTTTATTCAACTTGAAATGTTAAATTATACTAAGTGACAACTTAGATATTTGAGTTGAATCAACTTAAAATGTTAAGGCAGCTGGGTTACTTACCCATCTGTTAAGTTTAGCAAACACAAATATCTAAGTTGTTACTTAGTACAACTTAACATTTCAAGTTGAATAAACAAATTTTAGTTGACTGAATTTTAGAAGGCAGCAGGGTAACAAATTATTTTAAGCTGACTCAACAAATTGTGTTTTTTATTTTTTACAGTGTGTGAGATATAAACTCACAACTGTGATTTATAAAGTGCAGTTCTAAGAGGGGGAAAAAAATGATATTTTTTCAGAAATAAAAGTTTATATCTCACAATTAAGGCTTAATAACTTAAAATTGCGAGAGAAAAAAAAGGCAGAACTGTAAGAAAAAAAGTTTTTATTTTTAATTTAGTGGCAGAAACCAGCTTCCGTAGTTTACTATTGTTATATATTTAAAAATTTAATTCATTCTAGAAGCCTTTCTAAAATGCTGATTTGATGCTCAAAAAAAACTCTTTTTATTATTATCAGTGTTGAACACAGTTGCTTATTATTTTTGTGGAAACAGTGATAGATGACTTTAAATTTAATAATATTTCACAATATTACTGTTTTCACTGCATCTTTGAAAAACACCTAATTTTTTTTTAAATGCAAAAAAAATGTTTTATACAATGCCAGAATGGTTCAAAAATATAAACTCAAAAAACTGTGAATTATGAAGTCAGAATTGTGAGATATGAACTCACAATTCTGAGAAATAGTCACATTTGCAAGATATAACCTCGCAATTGCGAATTATAAAGTGCAATTCTGAGGTGAAGAAAAATAGGCTGATATTTTCTCAGACCTGCAAGATTATATCTCACAATTCTGGCTTAATAACTTAAAATTGTGAGAAAAAAAGTCAGAATGTAAGATAATTTTTTTAATGTTTTATTTAGTGGCATAAACAGGCTTCCATAGTTTTCTATTGTAATATATTTCAAAATTTTACTTATTCCAGAAACCTTTCTAATATGCTGATTTGATGCTCAAGAAGCACTTATTATTATTATCAATGTTGAAAGCAGTTGCTTAATATTTCTGTGGAAACAGTCAACAACTTTTAAATTAATAATATTTCACAATATTACTGTTCTTACTGTAGCTTTGAAAAACATGCCTAAAAGTTAAATTTTTTGATGCAAAAAAAAAAGTTTTTTATACAATGGCAGAATTTCTCAAAAAGTATGGAAGCCCATTTCTGCCACTGAATAAAGAAAAAAGTTAATTGCGACTTTTTATTATTTCACAATTCTGACTTTCTTCTCACAATGAGAGAAAATTGAGCTTACATCTCGCAGTCTTTTTTTTTAGAACTGTGATATAAACTTGCAGTTGTGAGTTAAAGTCAGAATTGTGAGATATAAACTCACAATTCAGAGAAATATAGTCAGAATTGCGTGATATAAACTCAAAATTGTGAGTTATAAAGTCAGGATTGCGAGATATAAACTCAAAGTTCTGAGAAATAGTCATATTTGCAAGATTTAAACTTGCAATTCTGACTTTGTTCTCAGAATTGTGTCATATAAAGACGCAATAGCGAGTTTTAAAGTCAGAATTGCGTAATATAAACTCAAAATTGCGAGTTGTAAAGTCAGAATTGTGAGATATAAACTCACAATTCTGAGAAATAGTCACATTTGTAAGATAAACTTGCAATTCTGACTTTTTTTCTCAGAATTGTGTGATATAAAGTTGCAATAGCGAGTTATAAAGTCATGAGATATAAATGCGCATTTCTGAGAAATAAAGTTAGATTTGCTAGCTATAAACTCGCAAATCAGACTTCGTTTCACAGAATTGCATGATATAAACAATTGTGAGTTAATTGCAAGTTAAAAAGTTAGATATAAAGACAGATTGTTGCAATTCTGAGTTGCAATAAAGTCAAAATTGTGAGTTACGAACTCACAATTTTGAGTTATAAAATCTGAATTGCAAGACATAAAGTCACAATTCTGAGAAATAAAGAACTACGAGAGAAACTCACAATTTTGTAAGGAAAAAAAAGTCAGAATTGCGAGAAAAAAAGTCAGAATTGCTACAAATAAACTTGCCAAAAAAGTCAGAATTGCGTGATTAAAAAGTCGCAATAACCTTTTTTTTTAAATTAGTGGCAGAAACAGGCTTCCATACAAAAAGTCATATCTAGTTAATTACATTTTTTAAAGCGTAGCGTAACTAGAAAAAATATATATATTTGTTCAATACAGAAACGAGATACATTTCCATTACTTTTTTCGCCCATTGTTTTAAAATCACCTAATAATTTCACATTTTTCAAGAATCCTGGTATTGTTCCACTGTGCACAAATGCATACAGGAAGTGACGTATGATGTTACCTGTGACATCAGCAGCCATCAGCCCCTCGGCCCGCAGGATCTTCACCTGCACGATTCCGACATCCTTCAGGTTAAAGAAAGACCTTAGTAGACTCTGAAAAAAAGAAAGAACAAAAACACATCACGGAGGCCCACGACTACATTCAAAGCTCACAATCTGCCGAGCAGCAATGCATCCATATGTTTCTGACAGCTCTATTTTGGCCCTAACTTTCTCTAATCCCCTGTCAGAGTCCGCGAGCAGTTTTGTGTCCACGTCAAAGCCACTCGGCCGTGGACACTGAGACAAAAACACTGAGCCGCCACGCCAGATTATCTGGTGGCTCTCACGAATACATCTTCATTATGCAGCTGTTATGAAAGAAGGTCAGTCTGCATTGGTGGCGAGTTTCTGTAAGCGGTTCACTGACCGGCCCTCCGGGGGACAGTGGCAGGACAAAGACAGACCGTGAATAGAGAGGACAGACAGCTCCGAGAGGAGCGAGATGTCTCTCTCTCTCTGTCTTTGTTTCGTGCGAGTTACTCCACCGTCGTCCAGTTGTGAACGAGACCAGTGTTAATCCAATAGTGCACTGCACTGTGATCATCTTACGCCCCCTTTTGGTCACAGAAGTGTACTGCAGCAAAGAGTACAACAGTTTTTTGCATATTTATTTGATTAAAAAAGAAAGTAAAAATAATAAATTGTGAAATATTATTGCAATTTAAAAATACCTGTTTTTGTATTGAATATATTTTAAAATGCAATTTATTTCTGTGACGCAAAGCTGAATTTTCAGCATCATTACTCCTGTCTTTAGTGTCACATGATCCGTCAGAAATCAAAAAACATGCTGATTTTTCCTCAAGAAACATTCTTAAGCTTACCAATGTTGAAAACAGCTGTGCTGCTTAATATTTATGTGGAAACCATTTTTTTCAGGATTATCTGATGACCAAAAAGTTTAAAAGAACAGAAATAGAAAGCTTTTGTAACTTTATAAAAGTCTGTACTGTCACCTTTGATCAGTTTAATGTGTCCTTGCCAAATAAAAACATTAATTTCTTTCAAAAAATATCTTATTGACTCCAAACTTTCAATGGTAGTGCAGATTTTTACATTTTATCAATAAAGTAAGTGGTGCTTGATCATAAATACGTAAATCTGATCACTTATATTCACAAATATTATCGCTGCACTTTTTATATATATTTAAATAAACAAATAAATAAATAAATATTATATATTTTATAATGAATAGCTCATAAAGTCTTAATATCATGATTTAAAGTAGCATTCTGAATCATCATTGTCACATTATTTTTTTATATTTATTACTATTATTAATTTATGTTTACAAATAGAAAAATGTTGAATTACATTTTTTATTTATTATTATTAATATTATTCATTTATTTGTTTATAATGACAAAAATGTTGAATTAAAATATAAATAAAATATAGTTTACTTTTTATTTATGATGGCAAATATAATTAAGAATTTCATATATTTATTGTAATATATTTGTTGATTTTTCATTCATTTATTTATTGTAATAATTTTATTATAATCTTTAATTGTATTATTTATTAAATATATATAAAACAAAAATAATTATTTAAATTGATTTATTTTCATTTATTGTTTATGACAATGACAATTTTTTAATTAAAAGATAATGAATATTACTATTATAATTATTATTATTTATTTTATTATTTTTAATGGTTATTGTTATTCACTTGTTATAATATGAATATGAAATATAGTCTTTTTTTTATTTATGATAGCAAATATATATATATATATATATACACTACCGTTCAAAAGTTTGCGGTCAGTAAGACTTGTAATAGTCTTTAAAAAAGTCTCTTATGCTCATCAAGGCTGCATTTATTTGATTAAAAATATAGAAAAAAAACAGTAATATTGCAAAATGTTTTTACAATATAAAATAATGTTTATTAACATACTTTAAAATAGAATTTATTCCTGTGATGAAAAGCTGAATTTTTATCAGCTGTTACTCCAGTCTTAAGTGTCACATGATCCTTCAGAAA
>JAHKKF010533236.1:1542-25848 GCA_019740295.1 Labeo calbasu
GTTTCATTCTGTTTAGTGTGATTTCTAATAAAAAATGGATATCTTATCTTAATTTGAGAGTGTTAAATTATTAGTGTTTTTAAGATTAACTTTGGTCACACTTTATTTTAAAGTTCTCACTATTAACAAACCAAGAACTACGGCTTTTGCCTCTAAACTCTTAATTTGCTGCTTATTAGTAGTTTGTAAGGTAGTTGTTAAATTCAGGTATTGGGTAGGATTAGGGATGTAGAATATGGTCATGCAGAATAGGTGCTTTATAAGTACTAATAAACAGCCGATAGGTTAATAATAGGCATGCTAATACGTAACTAGTTAATAGTGAGAAGTGTTTCCTATACTAAAGTGTTACGTTAACTTTATTTGTATGTATTTTTGATCAAAAAAACTATACACTGTAAAAATTGTTTGCTGCCATTAGTTACCACATTTTAAAATTCAACATTCAAAAATAAATGTTATTTCAGTCTAAAAAAGTAAGTGTTTGTGTTTGACTTTAAACAAGTTTAACTATGTTTAGTTTAGTTTAGTTAAATTAGATATATAAGTTATCTCAACAAATGTACCAAAAAATTGCTATAACTAATTGCAGCAACATTTTTTTTACAGTGTGTGTTTGTATACAGAATGTTAAATATATATAATTTAAAATAAATACAATTTAAAATGACTGTTTTCTATTTAAATATACAGTGCCCTCCACTAATATTGGCACCTTTGGTAAATATGCAAAGACGGCTATGAAAATAAAACTGCTTTGTTTATCTTTTTGATCTTTCATTCAAAAAATTCACAAAATGCTAACCTTTCATTGAAGTAAAACAATTAAAAGTTGGGGTAAACTTACATTACGAAATAAATGTTTTTCTCCAATGCATGTTGGGCACAATTATTGGCACCCTTAGAAATTATAATGAGTAAAATATCTCTGAAGTATATTCCCATTCATATTTGCATTTATTTAGCACAATATAATGACTAGGAGTATGATATTGTCCAGCCATGACTTCCTGTTTCACAGGATTATAAATATGAGGAGCACAAAGGCCAAATTCCCTTAATCATCCATCACAAGGAATTAAACCAAATAATATAGTTCTGATGTGCAGAACGAGATTGTTAAGCTTCACAAAATAGAAAGTGGCTGTAAGAACAGAGCTAAAGCATTGAAAATCCCAATTTCCATCATTAGGACAATAATTAAGAATTCCAGTCAACCAAAGATGTTACAAATCTGCCTGGAAAAGGATGTGTGTCTATATCGTCCTAATGCATGGTGAAGAGGAGTATTTAAGTGTCCAAAGACTCTCCAAGGATCACAGCAGAGTTGCAGAGATTAGTTGAGTCTTGGGGTCAAAACACTAAAAAAAAAAAAATTCTAACAGCCCCTACATCACCACATGTTGTTCAGGAGGGTTTTAACTTCAGCATATTCAGTTGTCAGACACGACTTGAACTTCAAATGGAGCTGGCTTCTGTGGTCAGATAAAACAAAAAAAAAAAACATTTCTGGCAGCAAACCCACCAGATGGGTTTGGTACAAAAAGTACTCCATGCCCATGGTTAAATATACTGCTGGATCTTTAATGTTGTGGGCTTATTTTCCTGCCAGAGGTCCTGGACATCTTGTTCAGATACATGGCATCATGGATTGTAGCAAATACCAACAGATAAAAAATCTAAATCTGACTGCATCTGTTAAAAGTACTATAATGAGCTGTGGTTGGATCTTCCATCGGGACAATGATCCAAATCAAACATGGCCATGGCCGTCCCAGTTGCCTGACCTGAACCCTATAGAAAATGCGTGAGGTGAACTGAAGAGAAGAAGTACCAACATGGAGCTGGGAAACTGAAGGATCTGAAGAGTTTGTGAAAAACATTTATTTCATAATGAGATTTTCCCTTTGCTTTCCATTGTTTTACTTCAATGATAGGTTAGAATTTTGTGAATTTTTTGAATGAAAGATTAAAAGAATAAACAATGCAGATTGATTTTCACAGCCACCTTTGCTCATATTTACCAAGGGTTCCAAAATTAATGGAGGGCACTGTGTTTTAAAATGTTATTTATTCCTGTAACGAAAAATCAGTCTTCAGTGTCACATGATCCTTTAGAAATCATTCTAATATGCTGATTTGCTGCTCAAGAAATGTTTCTTATTATTATCAATTTTGAGAACAGTTGTGCTGCTTATACATTTGTCATGATTCTTTGATTACAATTTATTTGACAATTTTTACTTTTTTCTCAGAATTGTGAGATATAAACTTGCAATTGCAAGTTATAGTCACATACTCACAGTTCTCACTTTTTTTTCCTTATAATTGCGAGTTTATATCTCGCAATTCTGACTTTTTCTCACAATTCTGTCTTTTTTCTCAGAATTGTGTGATATAAACTTGCAATTGTCCAATTTTGAGGGGAAAAAAGACTCATGTTCTCAGAATTATGAGTTTATATCTCGCAATTCTGACTTTATTTAGAATTGCAAGTTTGTCTTACAGTTTATATCCCCACAATTCTGAGAAAAAAATGCAATTGCGAGAAAAAAGTCAGAATTTTGAGATAAAAAGTTGCAATTATGTTTTAATTTTTTTTCAGTGGTGGAAATTTATAAAATAACATTATACATGCCTTGCTATTCATTTCTTACAAACTTTTGAACAGTGTGTATATTTAATTATACTGTGTAAAAAAAAAAGTTAAAGGAGAAGTTCACTTCCAGAACAAAAATTTACAGATAATTTACTCTCCCCCTTGTCATCAAAAATGCTCGTGTCTTTCTTTCTTCAGTCGATAAGAAAATGTTTCTTGAGGAAACAATTTCATAAATTACCTCCATATAGTGGACTTCAATGGTGCCCCCAAGTTTGAACTTCCAAAAAATGCAGTTTAAATGCAGCTTCAAATGGCTCTAAACAATCCCAGCCGAGGAAGAAGGGTCTTATCTAGCAAAACGATCAGTCATTTTCAAAACAAATTTCAAATGCACGTCTTGTCTAAGTCTGCGTGAACTCTGTTTTTTTCCGGTTCAATACGGTCAATACAGTTAGGGTACGTCGAAAACCTCCCATCTCCTTTTCTTCCACAACTTCAAAATCATCCTACATCACTGCAGAACTACCGACCCAGTGTTTAAGTATGTTTAAGTAAACATGCAAAGAAGATCAAACACCATTTACAAAAAAAAAAAAAAAAAAAGGTAAAACAGCGATGATTTTGATGTTGAAGAAGAAAACGAGATGGGAGGTTTTCAACATATCCTAACTGTACTGACCTGGATTACACGAGACAAGGCGAGCATTTGAGGTCAAAAAGTATATAAATTGTCAATTTGTTTCAAAAATGACAGATCATTTCGCTAGATTATACCCTTATACCCTTCGTCCTTGGCTGGGATAGTTTAGAGCCATTTGAAGCTGGATTTTTGGAAGTTCAAACTTGGGGGCACCATAGACATCCACTATATGGAGAAAATTCCTGAAATGTTTTCCTCAAGAAACATTATTTCTTACTGAATGAAGAAAAACATGAACATCTTGGATGACAAAGGGTTGAGTAAATTATCTGCCAATTTGTGTTCTGGAAGTGATCTTCTCCTAAAAAAAAAGGTGTCATTTAAAAATAAATTTGTGTGGAAACAATTTTTAATTTTCAACAATTTTCACAGAAATTGCTAGTAAATTTCATAAATAATTACAAAGAAATTGCAAGTAATACATTGAATTAAACATTACATTTTGAAATAGAAAGACCAATAATCTTAAAACAACAACAACTTAACCACTGTTCTGTTGTCCAAAGATGTGAGTGTTTTTTTTTTCCTCTTAATCTTCTTCAGGACACAATGACTATATTTGTCCAGCCACCAACCAGTGCACCATCGACAAGAGCCGACGCAAGAGCTGCCAGGCCTGTCGACTCCGCAAGTGCTATGAAGTGGGCATGATGAAGTGTGGTAGGCGGCTGCCTCTTTCTTTTCTGTTTGTAGCCACGTATTTCATATAGAGACAAAGATAAATCATATTTTATACATTTTTTATTGAACATCCTTCTGTAAATTATGTTATAACGAGTATGTTAATGTTTTGGACAGTGTGTGCTGTGCTGAGTGTGCGCTTTTGATGTGGGTGTAATTGTGTGTGTGAACAGGTGTGAGGCGGGAGCGCTGCACTTACCGTGGTGCTCGCCATCGTCGCAACCCTCAGATCAGAGACAGCTCGGGTGGGGCGTTAGAGGTCAGAGGTCATTCCCAGCATCATTTAGAACTTCCCCTCAATCCCACTCATCAACTCTACCCTTCAGGGGACAAAGCTAAGGGGCGTGGCCTGAGCCTCTCCCCTGAGCAGTTGGTCAACTGTATTCTGGAAGCGGAGCCTCCTCATATTTACCTGAGCGAGCCAATAAAGAAGCCGTACACGGAGGCCAGCATGATGATGTCACTAACCAACCTCGCAGACAGGGAGCTGGTGCTCATGATCAGCTGGGCGAAGAAGATACCAGGTGTGTGCTTGTATGAGTACTTGAAATATTCCTGATTCTTAAGTTGTCACACATTGTACTTTTTAAATAATGTTTAAATAAAGTTCAAGAAATGTGTAACTTTTCCCATATAAAAACGGTAATGTATGAGTTGTATTATCCTATCTTGAGAATGATATTGCTGTATATGTTACCTATAGGGTGATTATAATTTTATATAAATTATAGATATAATTTTCACATAGATACATTGTATGGGTAGATCAAGATATAAGTCTATAACATATAGAAAATCCTCAAAAAATATGTATATGTACATACAGTAAGTTTATGATATCTATATAAAGATTTTTTTATGGTTACATTTGTTGCAGTCAACAATATCTTTTTTATTTATATATGCAACTTTATTAAAACAACATATATACAAAAAAAAAAAAAAAAAAAAAAAACATTTTAAAGGGAACCCTGGGTATTAAGACTTGTATAGCATAATATAACGTAAATGATGTCTCTTACTGATATATGTAGTGGAAAACCCATGAAAATTTACATTATTTAAAGAAATCAACATCCACAATTTAGGACAAATTGATTTCTTGTAATTTCTAAAAGATTAATAGGATTCAGCTACCAGCATGTTGTTCCAAACAAGTATGATTTTTGGTCTCCTGTGAAATAAAAAGATAATGTAGCAGAATGTTGCTCTTAACAGTGAAAGTAAATGGAGATCAGGGGCTGTCATACCCCAGAAATGACAAAAAGCATAATCAAAGCACAATTTTGTGTGAGTGCACTTACATCCAGTATTTGAAGGGCAACAGGTGTGTTCTGAAAGACATTTGTGTGATTGTTACTCCTCTCAAAGGCTTTGTGGAGCTGACTTTGTCAGATCAAGTGCATCTTTTGGAATGCTGCTGGCTGGATATATTGATGTTGGGATTGATGTGGAGGTCCGTGGATCATCCTGGGAAGCTCATCTTCTCGCCTGACCTCAAACTCAACAGGTAAATCTAAAAACTAGGGCTAGGCAATATGGCAAAAAAATAAAATCTTAATTTTTTTTTTTTAGAACATTTGACAGATTCTCAAATTTTTTTTAATGATTTTTAACTAATTTGAAAATGTAACTACAACATGATTCAAGTAACTTGTTCTTTAATAACCCTTTAGTTAAAGAAAATTCTATTCCACCATGTGCACCACACATGAAGTTGTCAACATGATGTAAATGTTGGTGCCTAGCGATATGAACGCGTCATATGTGAGCCGTTAATCACATGCGCCGACATGCGGTTGGATTGTTCTTTTCTCTTTACTGTTATTATTGGTGTATTGTCAAAGTGTCTAATTCTAACATTGGGTAAATTTTCTATTTAAAAAATGCGATTCCTCGATTTTTAAAAAATAAAACTGTGGCAGGACATTATATTGGAATTAGAGTTGTCAAAAGGTACTGGGTTCAGTACTTTCGCTACTGAAATTTTAAAAACGTCCATTTCCCACTCACATTTGAGCGCTGTTGAGACAATTTTTAAAGTGCTTGGTGAGGAGCTTGAAGCGCTTATCATTGTAGCCAATCACAGCCATGTCTGTTGAGCACGTGGACACTATGGCCAATCAGCGATGTTGGAAAATCAGCTCAACAGCGCTCAAATGTGAGCGGGAAATGGACGTTTTGACAACTCTAATTGGAATTAATCGATAAAATCTGAAAATCGCCCAGCCCAACCTCCCACTGACATTGGAAAATAGCTCCTTCCACACACTGCAGAGGGACTTGTTGATGAATTATTTTAATCGAAATGTGTTGCAAAAACACCCTTATGTTGGAATTAAGGGAAAACCACTATAAGCAGCTGTTTAAAGATCTATTCACTAAGGGTCGACTGATTATCGGCACCGATATTAAGCATTTTTATGATTATCGGTATCGGTGTCATTTTCAAAACCGATTTGCTGATAAAATAATTTAAAAGCATTAAAGGAAAGTTTTCGTCTGAGCTCTTGTTATTTCCTAATTTTGACTAATTTTCATTCTTACAACAGACATATAAATCGGTTCAAAATATCGGTTATCGGTCTACTTGATTTGTAATAATTGGTATCAGCATTGGCCCTGAAAAACACATACTATTCACAAAACCAAGAAGAGAGTACAATTCTGAGAGGATAATTTAGGACTGCAAACAGTTTTATTTGTTTATTACTGACTGTCCACAATGTGCTCGTATCAGATATGTGTATTCCTACAGTAATTTTCTGGCTTACCTACTTTGGTTACTGTAGTAATCAAGTAGCATTTAACACAATGCCAAGCTACTTTTTTCCTACAACAACTGGAAGCAGAATTCTGCCAGTATGAAAAGCATCAGCATGCTGATAGCAATTTGACGAAAATTGGTATACATCTCCTTTTGTATTGTCTGTCTATGCTATGCCATGGGATCAAATATCAAAACTTGATTCACCAATAACAGAAACTGAATTAGAAGTGTGGTTTGAATTTGTTTTTGCGTTGTCAGTGTGTGGAATTCTTTAGATTAGAATTGTTTGAAATCTGAGGGTGTTTTCCATAAGTGGGAGAGATGGGCTCATATCTTGCTTGATGGTAACATTTGAAAAACACTGATGTTTAGTGGATTTATTCATTGACCTTCAGACAGTCTTTATGTTGTGTGTGTGTCCAGTGCACACAATGTTTGTGTTTTTGAAGTTCATTAATTAAGGAAACTTACACTTTATGATGTGTTTTTGTTCTGTTTTGTGTATGGTTTGCGTGTGTGTGTATACCTGTTTATTAATTTGTGTGGAATTGAATATGACTCTTCCTTGGTGATTATCTCTATCTCTCTTAACAAACCTTGGTGTGTTCTCATAACACAAGCTTAGTTTGTACTATTCATTTCTCACACAGGGTTGAGTATGTGTGTGTATGAGAAAGTGTGTGAGACAGCGTGTACTTCCTTTATCTTCACCTGATACTTTAAGGTCATCTGTATTCATTCAAAATAAGCTGTATATGTTAGCTAGTGTTATTTTTACCTGTTTTTTCAAATAATACATTGTTTTTTTTATTGCTACTTTTTTTTTTTTCATTATATTATAATAGATCTTTTTAGATGCCAGATTCTTTTTTGGAGGCTCCTAAAATTGTAAAATGGACTTTAATTTCTCCCTGTGTCCTTTACCGACTTAGTTGAGAATAGTTTGCGAATGTGTCCTGTGGCTTCAGAGTGAGTAGTTACATGACATTTATAGCTCAGGTGATTGTCCTTTTTTTGACCCTCTCTTTCTTTCTCTCTACCTCTTTCAGAGGGGAATGGAATTGTGTTGAAGGCATCATGGAGATCTTTGACATGTTGCTGGCCACCACCTCCAGATTCAGAGAACTGAAGCTCCAGAGAGAGGAATACGTCTGCCTCAAAGCCATGATCCTTCTCAACTCCAGTATGACACTACTCTGATTGTGTGTGTGTACGTTATTGTGCGAAATTAAAATGCAGTTTGTATCTTATTTTTTCTCTCTACATTACTGTAGGGTGTGCTAATTACAACATGCTACCTATATATACCTGTAACTACATGACTGGTCAGAGGTCTCTTGCCAACGATGCCCTCTTGTGTTTTAACCCTATAAAGCCTACTGTATCATCTTTGATACCTGAATATCTGAGGCCCCTTAAAGGGACAGTTCACCCAAAAATGAACATGTTATCATCGTTAATTTACCCTCGTGTCGTTCCAAACCTGTGTAAGTTTCTTTCTTATGTTGAACATAAAAGAAGACATTTTGAAGAATGATGGTAATCAAACAGTTGATGGTCCCCACTGACTTCCATAGTTTTTCCTTTACTACTGTGGAAGTCTATGAGAACCAACAACATCTTCAAAATAGCTTCTCTTGTTTTCAACAAACTTATATATATATATTAACAAACTTATATACAAACATATATATATTACAACAGTGGCACCAAATTGTATAGTTTTGTTTAGCTTGGATTACCTAAAATTTAGGTGAAAATGTTTTTTTCCCCCCTCCTTGAATATGAGCTCCATATTCTCACTATATCACACTATATTAGCCATAAATGCCTGATGTATCAAATATGATACAAGACATATGCAGATATTTTTTCATATGTCAGGCTCCACAGGGTTAAAACTGGAGTCTGATCACAGATTTGAGATTGTAACATTTGTTCAGTGAAATTATCACAAAAATTAAAGGATTAGTTAGCCTCAAAATGAAAATTCTGTTATTAATTACTCACACTCATTTCGTTCCAAATCTGTAAGATATTGTTCATCTTCTGAACACAAATTAAGATATTTTTGATGAATTCTGAGAGCTTTCTGACCCTGCGTAGACTGCAATGGAACTACCACGTTCAAGGCCCAAAAATGTCATAAGCATGGTTAAAATAGTCCATGTGACATCAGTGGTTCAACCTTAATATTATGAAGCTACACAAATACTTTTTGTGTGCAATGAATACAAAAATAACGACTTTATTCAACAATTTTTTCTTTCTTTAACAATGTCCTTACTACCTTTGAACGTGGTAGTGGTGTCTATGCAGGGTCAGAAAGCTCTCAGATTCATCAGAAATATCCTAATTTGTGTTCCGAAGATAAACAAAGGTCTTACAGGTTGGAACAACATGAGGGCGGGTAATTAATGACAGAATTTTTATATCTGGGTTTCATATTTGTTTTGTGGTTATTACCAGATAACTGTTCAAGCTTGCCACAGACTCCTGAAGATGTGGAAAGCCGCAGGAAGGTTCTGAGGCTGCTGGACTCCATAACTGATGCGCTGGTTTGGACCATCTCCAGAACAGGCTTGTCCTCACAGCAACAGTCAATCCGGCTCGCCCATCTGCTGATGCTGCTCTCACATATTCGACACCTCAGGTACCCCAGCGGACTGTGTTTGTGATCTCAAGGTGTCTGTGTTCTAGACTCTTATAGCATATTATGTTTCAATTTTCCCATCATCTGTCACTGGCTGACTGTTCTCTTCTTCTGTCGTCCATAGCAACAAAGGCATCGAGCATCTGTCATCTATGAAGAGAAAAAACGTGGTGCTGCTGTATGATCTTCTGTTAGAGATGCTAGACGCCAACACGTCGCAGAGCAGCCGGATGCTGACGACACACACAGAAGCCTCTCTCCGGTCGGACACACAACAGAACGCAGAGATCCTCCACACATCCAGACAGCAGCCTGCACTGAAAGAGAGCAACCAACAGACACAGCATAGTCCGCAGTAAGTGGATACATGCACACTTTTGTTGAATTGAGCCATTTTTGGTAGTACAGAAATTATGATTATGATATGAAGATTATGTTATTCATTATTCATTTGCCACTGAATAAAAAAGCAAAAAAGGTACTGAAGACTGAAGTAATGCCCTCACAGGAATAAATTACATTTTGAAGTATGTTATAATGGAAAACAGTTATTTTAAATTGTAATAATATTTCACAATATTACTGTTTTTACTGTATTTTTTAATGAAATAACTGCAGCTTTTTAAAAGTTTTCCTTTAAAAACATTTAAAAAATCTCTCACTAGCCCAAGCTTGCAAATGAAATGCTTTGTTCACAGAATTTTTGTATGTTTTACAAACTATGTTAAAAAGACTATAACATGCCAAACCTGGAGCATTCCTTCAACTAGTAGAGTCAAATGAATCATTATATATTTCTTAAAATCACACTTTTCGCACAAAATTTTCTAATCTAAGGTACCACATATTGTGTCTGTCTCTCTAGAGCTGAGGAAACAGTGGATAGGACATTACATTGTAGTCTGCATTGAGTGGACATGGAAACAGACTGACAGTAGTATCCCTTTTGTGGGGTAAAAACCTCTCTGGATCCAGCATTGGATTTGAATCCAGTTTCCAAGCCACTTGTCAATATGTACAGGGGATTCAAACCAGACCTGGGAAAAAGAACTTTAGATGACCAGCAACAACGTGAGCCAAACAGGGCTTTCAAATGGCACTCAGTCCTGCTTGAATACAATACAGACATAATGTCAACCCGAAGAGGAATCCTCCTCATCCAAACCAATCGTGTTCAATATTCAAGAAGTCACAAATGGAATCTTTTTAATGGCTGGTTCCATTAAATGTGAAGTGTGAAGTTTCTGTGCCAAACAACATTTAAACCGTCTGCCATTTCTCAACAACCAGCTAGCACCATTGGTTGATCACACCATTGGCTGATCCAGTGTTATGTTGTGTCCCTTTGAGCCATTTAAACAGATTTTCCAAAATTACACACTGCACATTTAATTATTTTGTTTGCCATCCAAGATGTCTGAGAACCTCTGACTCAACATGACTGTTTCTCTAAAGACTGGCCAAGCTAAGTGAAACGCACACTTCTAATAGTTTATGCATTTTGTACTCTGTGTCTGTGTATTTGTAAGACATTGGAGTGCTGTTGTTTGCTGTCCTGTGGTTCTTTTTCGTGGTTTATAAAGTGCTTGTTATCAACAGTAAATGTAACACTTTTAAAAACATCTGTTTGTGTTGATGCCTCTTTTGGAAGTTTTCCAACACATGAAAAGTTTATCATGTGAAAAGCGTATCATTCTGAAAATGTGACTTTGTTATCTGTGCAGTTGAGATTTCTGGTGCTACAGTGTTCGTAACGATACATCCTAACAAAATGCATAACAAAGTGTAAATACTTCATAATCAGCACCTGAAGTGACCTGACAAGCAGCAAGTGCATTAAAGCTGAAGTGTATAATTTTTGCAAGTAGTATTGCAACGCTGCATTCCATTTTGGTGGGCTCATCCCAATGTCCAATTCCTTTGAAAGGTTTACCCTCCAGAGTCAGCATATGTCGAAGGGGATAAAAGGTGTAGGGGACCAAAAAACAAACAAACAAAATGATCCTTGGAAACCACTTTTGCATTATTTTGCTGAGCAAATTAAGATGCCACCTTCATTGCACTGAATTTAAATTAAACAAAGAATCATGGGAGCAAAGTGTTCATCAGTTGTATATTTTGAAATCATTCCAAAATGCCTTTCAGAGGTGGAGGTTTGCAAGGTTTGCGTTTTTGGAACGCAACATGAAGTACTTTTCGAAGCGTATTCCCACACACTCCCTCATTTGTCATTGGTTGCACAAACACACTCCCAAACTAATGCTATTGGTTGAGCCAATGTTACTCCGTTGAGCAGGTTGAGATGCTCAAATTAACAGCATTTTAATAGCTACACTGTGTTTACAGTTTCAGGGGAATTAACCTACTTATATTCATCTTGTTAAACTGAGGTAACACAAAAAAATTACACACTACAGCTTTACATAGGGGAAAAAAATACTGATGATACAGTAACACAACTAGGGCTAGGTACTGACACAAATTTCATGATTCGATTTGATTTCTATTCACAAGCTTGCGATTCAGCTTGATTCAGTATCGATTATTTTGAATAAATATCAGGAACAGTACATGATAAATTTTCTCAAGGGAAAAAAAATCCACCCAGATAGCACACATGATGTCTGTTAAAGATCACTTGATCTGGAAAGCATCTGCTGTGTACAAACATCTGACAGACCTCTGTAAGATGTCAGTTTTACATACATTCTAAATCATAAACATCTTAAAGACATCTAATAGACATTATTTGACATCTGATAGGAAATGTCCAATAGACTTATTGCAGATGAGCAAACACTCTAAAAAATACGTCTTGCAGATATAAATGCAGACATCTCCGTGATGTACATGTGGTGTTAGGGTTTACTAACCCACATAGCTCACGTACGTCTGCAAGATGTCTGTTAAAGATCACTTCCCTGATAGCACACGTACATCTTAAAGCTGTCTATTGGATGTCTGAATTTACATCTGCAAGACGTGTTTTTGTAGATTGTTTGCTCATCTACAATACATCTTTTGGACGTTTCCTGTCAGATGTCATATAGATGTCTATTAGATGTCTTTAAGATGTTTATGATTTAGAATGTATGCAAAACTGACATCTTACAGACGTCTGTCAAATGTTTGTACACAGCAGATGCTGTCCAGTTCAAGTGATCTTTAACAGACATCTTGCAGACGTACGTGTGCTATCTGGGTTGATCTGGAAAGCATCTGCTGTGTCTGACAGATGTCTGTAAGATGTCAGTTTTACATACATTCTAAATCATAAACATCTTAAGGACATCTAATAGACATTTATTTGAGATCTGATATGAAACGTCCAATAGACATATTGCAAATGGGAAAAAAATAAAAATGCATTAGTATATAAAAACTTAAACCACACTCAGTTAAGTTCTTATAATAATAAAGTTACAATTACATGATTAGCCTATTTGTTTCTACTCCAATTCGTGTTTTGAAATATAACATTTAAATGGTGGCTGTCGTAAAAACTTGACAAATTTTTTTTTATATTAAATATGGACGAACAGTAAAAAGTATAGGCTAATGAATATTTTATATGGTGCATACATTTAGCGAAATGCTCGTCCTCTAGCTTTTACTAGCTGACTAACTTTTTATGGTCACCTAATATGTTTTTTTCTGAGGTAACTATGAAGTGACATTGTTTACAAGCTGGTATACTGTTATCTTTCCGCGGTTGAAACACTGACTAAGCGATTACATGAGACAGGATAGGATTTCGGTAAGTTGTACTCTTTCTTTTAACATACCTTCGGACGTTTATTCATGTTTTTTTTCCGTGCTGAAACTGGTTTTGAAGCGGAAGTAATGATCAGTTTACGTTCTGTTGAACTGAGGCGCCAAAGCGATGTCACCCATTAAACGCTGTAATAAAATGGACAGAATTTGAAATCTGAGACTTTGTTTCATATCAAAAGTAACAAAGCACAAAGCTTAATTGCGATTTATTGCTACAATGTTTCATTCATTAACTGAAAACAGGCTAGAATAATCGATTCTTGGGATTTAAGAATCAATATTGTTTCATAAAAATGAGAGTCGATTAAAATCGAGAAATTGATATTTTTACCCAATCCTAGAAACAACAGTAAGTTTCTAGAGGTAGCATATCAAAACTAAATTAATTTTTATTGTATACAGCTGCAAAAAAAACGTAGGAATTAAATGAGTGAACACTTGAATATTTGTACATGATGTTTATTTGTAGGAAATTGACTTCAAACTCAAAAAACACAAAACATCACTTCTAACTTCATATTCTTATCAACCATTGTTTGACATTGGCAGTGCAAGGTTTGCTGCAAAATAAATGAATAAAGTGATGATTTTTTTTTTTTTCTGTTATCAGTGGATATTTATATCAGTGTTTCAGTTGACCCATACTGTAATCCATACTACAAATCAATTAAAACATCAAACAACAGGACGAACAGCACTCTTTTAGTAACCATCAATTATAAAACAAAGTCTGACACTTTGGCAGTTAGTATGAGTGAAAGAATGACTAATGGCCTTTTCACCATATTACTATTATCATCATACTTTGTGTAGGATAAAAAAAAAGCCACATAAAATTGTGTGGGTACTTTTGAAATGTGTTTCTATGAGACACCTTAACCATTCAGCAAAAAACACCAGACACAAATAATTTTCCTGCCAGAAAAATTCTAGCTATAAACTATAAAACATTATCAGATATAATTTATATCTCCACTGAGATTATTTACCAATTATAATTAAATTATTTCAGTAGTTTTACATTATTCACACTCACTTGAAAACAACGCAGCCACTAAACCTTCGGCTGAATAAATAAACATAAAAGACATTTGCACACACCCTGATGCCTCTCTGTGTCTCTTCTCCATGGCTTTGACCAAGAAAATGGCAGCTAAGAGAGCTACAGATAAAATATATCCATCATTGCAAGTCATTTCACATCGACTTCTAGAAATGCATGAACAAAACTGATATTCAAGCAAGTCCCTTCATATAAACAGGGCTACTAGTTAAAAAATACAGGCTGACCCAAAGCCTACGAGATATGAGATATAGATTCAATTATGTCATTTATATTTCAAAAATAAATACATTTGTGTGAAGGAGTATTTCAATGTTTCAATGAATGTGCTGCTACATACTATACAGTTAGAAAATGAGTGCACCTTCGATGAGGAATCCTGCCGTTCTCTAAAAATACAAATATACATCATGAGAAAAGCTTTCGGACTGCTTCATAAAAATCCCTCTCCATGTGCAACAGACCTCGGATCCAGGAACAACATTTGATTGTTGCAGGATAATCTGGTGAAACACAAGGGCTTTCACTCAGATCAAACAGAGCTACAGGAACTGCTACAGGAGAGTTAACTGAGAGGCTTGGACTACATTCCGTTTCCTCTACTAATTCAGCTGTGGCCGTGTGTTAGTGAAGGGTACGTGTGATCGTTTTCATGTGGGTGGGGGGCCGTTGGTGTAGAGGAGCATGGGGTAAAAGGATCGGGCAAAGTTGTTGGAGAGAGTGCAGCTGTAGTCGTCCTCTGAGAGAGGCACCAGACACGCCACAACCAGCAGGAGCAGAAAGAGGATGTGGAGGGGAAAAGCCGCTCGTAGGACACGATACAGGAACGGTCTCGCTGGCAACGAATCAGACTTGTCAGCCCTATAAAAAGAACAGTTATACAATTGGTACATTTATTTTTTACACCACTGTTCAAAAGTTTGGGGTTAGGAAGATTGTTTTTTTCCAAATTTATTCAGCAAGGATGCATTTAATTGATCAAAAGTGACAGCAAAGACTGTCTAGCTATAAACTATAAACATAATCTAGCACAAACTGCAAAAACTCCTGTTATAATCACTGAAGCTATGAAAATAATATTGTATTTAAATCCTATCTGCACTGTGTTGTTTATGATGCCTAATCTGATTGGCCTAATCTGACTAATCTACATGTCTCTAATTGGCCAGTGCATTCCTAAATTCAACAGAAATGTGTTTGATTGGTTATAAGGCTCTACGCTGCACAAAACGGCATGTGAAAGCAATCTGATGCAGTGTGAGCAAATCTAAATGTAATTCCATGCAAATTGACACATTTCATTTATTTTCACATTTCATTTAAATCGCAACAGCCGTAATACGATGTTTAATTGTGCAGGGGCATTTTTGCCTCTTTGTATTGAATTCATGTGCTATTTTTTTCATTTTGGTGACATATTTGCCACAAGCCCTCGTAAAAAAATTATGTTTTTTGAGGAAAACATTTCAGGATTTTTCTCCTTATAATGGACTTCTATGGTGCCCCGAATTTGAACTTCAAAAATGTAGTTTAAATGCGACTTCAAAAGATCCCAAATGTGGTTGTAAACGATCCCAGCCGAGAAAGAAGAATCTTATCCAGCGAAACGATCGGTTATTTTCATAAAAGTAATACATTTTTACTTTTTTACTTTTTAATGTTCAATGCTCGTCTTGGTCTCCCTGTTTTTTTTTTCTGGTTCGTGTCAGTTAGGTCAGTTAGGGTATGTCGAAAAACTCCCATCTCATGTTCTCCCTCAACTTCAAAATCACCTTTTTTGTTAAGGGTGTTTGAACTTTTTTGCATGTTCACTTTGTAAAGACTGGATCAGTACTTCTGCAATGATGCAGGATGGTTTTGAAATGATTTTTGAAGTTGAGGGAGAAAATACGATTGGAGTTTTTTGACATACCCTAACTGTCTTGAACCAGAATACACAGAATTCAGGCAGAGCAAGACAAGATGAGCGTTGTATTTTTAAAATGAAAATAACAGATTGCTTCACTAGATAAGACCCTTCTTCCTTGGCTTGGATCATTTACAACTGCATTTGGGATTGTATGAAGCCGTATTTAAACTGCATTTTGGAAGTTCAAACTCGGGGCACCATAGCATTATATGGAGAAAAATCCTGAAATGTTTCCCTCAAAAAAAATTTTTTTTTACGACTGAAGAAAAGACACAAACATCTTGGATGAAAAGTACATTATCTGTAAATTTTTGTTCTGAAAGTGGACTTCTCCTTTAATTTCCAACTTTGCTTTACTGTCACTTTTTATCAGTTGAATGCATCCTTCCTAATTAAAAGTATTAATCTCTTTAAAAAAAAAATTTACTGACCCCAAAATGTTTAACCTTTAACCTTTAACCTAAAATGAAGATGTTTCTTTAAAAATATTCATTAAAATGTTATTAGTCAACTCTGCATAATTCAGCGTTGTCTGTGAGTTATTTCTTAACTTTGTGGGTTGTGAAGTTCAGTAAGAGGTGAAAGTGAAGCAGATGTGTGAAAGTGAGAAGAACTAGAAAGTGTGAAGAGACTACTAGAAGACGTCAACTTCAGCAAGTTCATACAAGGTCATGGACGAATAGTAATACTATCAGCGTGTACCTGACACTCGCGGGAGATCCCTGTGTAACAGCCTGAACTCCTGCAGCTTCCTAGAGAGAAAAGACAAATGACTCAGACTAGCGATTCTTAGAAAACCCACATTAACTGTCACTTTCAAAACCAAACTCCTCAGCATTAGAAGACAAAATCTATATTATGATGACCTTCAGCTGCAATCATTTTACTTCATTTCACAATAAATCTAGACTCTCTATGTAGCAGAATTGTAATTTTCAGTCTGAGCCAGGTGTTAATGAAGAGAGTGTTTCTGTACCTGCTGTTGCATTGGTGCTGTCCTGCCCACATTTGGACCTGATGAGTCCTGCGACAGAACAGGGATCAAAACATCAGTGCGTGAAAGCGAAACAGACCAGCCTGGCCTGCAAAGAGATTTTGCGCTTGTGTGTGTGAGACTGAATGAAACATACCAGTCTGCTTTGCAGCGTGTGCAGGTCGTGTGCAATCTGTCTCATCAGCAGTCGTAACTTGTTGCTGATGACGTGAACCTTCTCTTTGGCCTCCAGGGTGTCTTCACCCTGGTCCTGTAGGAGGATCTGTGAGGAGATCTCCTGCAGGCAGTACACCTCCCTCTCACGAGACTGTAAGTCCTGCTGAACAGCCTATTATGCACAGACAACAACTTTATTAACTTAACAGTTGCTTTTATTATAATGGATTTAACTCATATATTAAGATATGATTAGATATTGTATAATAACAGCACACATGCACACTATTCTACCTTGAGTGTGTCTCGATGCTCTTGCAGGATGTTGAGGTCTGTGTTTTGGTCATGGATGTTGACCATGTAGCGCTGACTTTCTGCCTTAGCTAACCACAGCAGCAGAGAGTGAAGAGTCTCGTGAAACTCCTGTGAAAAACGGAATAAACAGATGAGTTTGTGAATCATCCATGAATGTTCATGGCTTTCTTTCTTCAGTCGTAAACCAGCTGAGGAAGAAGGGTCTTATCTAGCATAACGGTTGGTTATTTTCATAAAAATAATACATTTTTTATATACTTTTTAATGTCAAACGCTCGTCTTGTCTTTCTCTGCCTGGACTGTTTTTTTTCCGGTTCATGACAGTTAGGGTATGTCGAAAAACTCCCATCTCATGTTCTCCCTCACCTTCAAAATTGTCCTATATTGCTGTTTTACCCTTTTTGTTAAGGGTGTTTGATCTTCTTTGCATGTTCACTTTGCAAAGACTGGGTCAGAACTTCTGCAGCGATGTAGGATGATTTTGAAATGATTTTTGAAGTTGAGGGAGAAAATACGATTGGAGTTTTTCGACATACCCTAACTGTCTTGAGCCAGAATACACAGAGTTCAGGGAGAACAAGACAAGACAATTTAAAATGTATTTTTTTTTATGAAAGTTTGAAGCCACATTTAAACTTCATTTTGGAAGTTCAAACTTGGGGCACCATATCAGTCCATTATATGGAAAAAAATGCTGAAATGTTTTCCTCAA
This sequence comes from Labeo calbasu, assembly GCA_019740295.1. Taxonomy (NCBI): domain Eukaryota; kingdom Metazoa; phylum Chordata; class Actinopteri; order Cypriniformes; family Cyprinidae; genus Labeo; species Labeo calbasu. The sequence continues at coordinate 19,872 of JAHKKF010533236.1, forward strand.
AAACATAATTTCTTTACGACTGAAGAAAGAAAGACATGAACATCTTGGATGACAATGGGGGTGAGTACATTATCTGTAAATTTCTGTTCTAGAAGTGGACTTCTCCTTTAAAGGTCTTCATTACATGGTGATTGTGTGTTTGGTTTAGGCTTTACTATATCAGATTCTTTACAAAAGCGCTACAGAAAGGTACTGGAAAAAATGGCACACAATTTTTAGAGTGGTCATGAAATGAGAAATCAAAATTACCTTGATCTTCTGACATATAAGAGGTCATTGTACTATAAAAACATCCTGCAAGTTTTCAGAACTTAAAGAAGTTCACTTTCAGAACAAAAATGTACAAATAATTTACTCACCCCCTTGTCATCCAAAATGTTCATGTCTTTCTTTCTTCAGTTGTAAAGAAATTATGTTTTTTGAGGAAAACATTTCAGGAATGTTCTCCATATAGTGGACTTCTATGGTGCCCTTGAGTTTGAACTTCCAAAATGCAGTTTAAATGCAACTTCAAAGGACAATTTTGAAGTTGTTGGAGAAAATAAGATGGGAGTTTTTCAACCTAGCATAATTGTATTGAACCGGAAAGCACAGACAAGGCATGCACATCGCGGAGCAAGAGAAGACAAGCATTTGGGGTTAAAAAGTATATAAATTGTACATTTTTTTTTTAGAAAATAACTGATCATTTCGCTAGATAAGACCCTTCTTCTTTGGCTGGGATCATTTAGAGCCCTTTGAAGCTGCATTTTAGAAATTCAAACTCGTGGGCTCCATAGAAGTCCACTAAATGAAGAACATTCCTGAAATGTTTTCCTCAAAAAACAATTTCTTTACAACTGAAGAAAGAAAGACATGAACTTGGATGACAAGGGGGTAAGTAAATTATCTGCAAATGTTTGTTCTGGAAGTGAACTTTAGCCAAAACGACAGTTTGTGGAATGTGCCACTTTATGACGTAATAGTGTGGCTATACATGGCAACGCAGGTCTACGCAGAAACCAAACAATAAAGATGGCTCCGAAGACAACACGACTCTGTGCAGTGCCAAGTTGTGGAAAAACACAGTCTTTGCAATGCCTTCCCTCAGACCCTAACATTAGGAAAGAGTATATGCACTTTTTTTAATGAAGTTCCAGACAGTTGGTCCTTTGTTTAGTTCATTTTTCTGCAGATTCGTTTACAAACAAGGCCCAATTCAACATAGGATTTTCAGAAAGACTGACACTAAAAGACGATGCTGTGCTGACTATATTGGATCTGACAGTAATGTCGCACCACACAAGTGTGATTATTTGTTTTTATTATGTGGGCACTATTGCTTTGTCTGTTATTACAGATCCTTTGATATGTACTGAGTATTTATGTGTTTTTAACCTAAATCACGGCAGCGTCCGTCTATAAAGTAATGTTGCTGTTAAACATACTTAACTATTGGGTGTTTAGTGGGTGTTTAGCTCCGAGTCTACAATCTGCCACGCACATTTAAACAGAGTGTTCTGATGAGGGGGGTCAAAACAGGACAGAAAACAGCCTATTACTTCTAGATTATGATTATGACATTATAAGTGGACCTCAAAAAACAGTACTTAATAATAAAAAGGCAGTTCATAACCCCTTTAAATAAGCCCTGAGATTTTTTTTTTTTAAATGAAATGAATGATAGTGTTCAATAGAAGTGTTTACGACCTTAGATGCGACTCTGTCACGGTACACTGTTGTTTCAAGAACATCATGTACCCAGTATTTCTGACACCTCTTTCAACAAACTAACTAATAAAACTCGTTGTGGTTTTATGGTTTTGCATCCTGAGATAAAATCTAACACTAACAGCGAGTGCAAATGTGTGAAAGTGCACAGACATGTGCTTTCTAAACGCATGTTGTGTTGCAGTTGCAAAACAATCAAAGCACTCATGGTACTTTGCTGTATTTTCTGAACTCTGGTATCAGTGTCACATTTCAAGCTATGTTTTTCTCACCTGACACTCCATGAGTGCTTGATGCAGTCTGTGTTCCCAGCTGTCCAGGGCCGCACAGGCCTGTGCCCATTTTTGATTGGCCGACAGCAGATTCTCACGCAGTTCTCGTAGTTCAGTGCTGTCTCCGTGCTTGAAGCCCCGCCCACTGAGATTAACACCAATCATCACCGATTTATACCCATTAAAAGTCCTCTGCATGTCCTTGGGAAACAACAAAATGACAAAATGAACTTATACAGTATATGCCTAAATAATAAACACTACCTTTAAAAAATGTGGGGTCTGTACATTTTTTGAAAGAAGTCTCTCATGCTAACCATAGCTACATTTATTTGACTGAAAATAATTATTGCAATAAAAATGTTTTCTAGTTTAACCCTTTAACTGTCACCCACATTTTTGAACACTGTTGTAATTCATGAACAAATACATTTTGTAATATGATTTTGAAGTCCCATTTCCATGGTAATACAATGTCTGATTTTAAAATGGTTTTCAAAGGATGAATTTTGAGGTTTTTAGCTTTCAAATGATTTACAATTTCTCATGATTTCTAAAACGTGACAGCGAAAAAGACTTTTTGTGACAAAGGTCATAACGATGTAGTTATGAACTAGATTTTTGAGGTGCACTCTTGTCATAAATTAATCTATTACTGTTCCTACATAATTTGTAACAAACAACAGTCGTAAAATATCTATTTAGGAGTCTTAGACCTTTCCAACGATATATAGTTTGTCACGATTAGATTTATTTGTAATATAGCAAAGTAAACTTAGGCGTTAAAATGTAATTTACTCCTGACGTCAAAGTTGAATTTTCAGCATCATTACTCCAGTCTTCAGTGTCACACGATTCAAAGCATTTTTTTTATTGTTATAAAACTTAAAAACACTTGTGCTCCTTAAAGAATTAGCTCACTTCCAGAACAAAAATTTGATCTTCTTTGACCGTTCACTTTGTAAACACTGGGTCGGTACTTCTGCAGCGATGTAAAATGGTTTTGAACGGGTTTTCTACATATCCTAACTGTCTTGAACCGGACACATATGCATGGCAGAGCTAGACAAGACGGACATTTGTGGTTAAAAAGTGTATAAATATTAATTAATTTAAGAAAATGACCAATCGTTTTGCTAGATAAGACCCTTCTTCCTCGGCTGGGATCGTTTAGAGCCCTTTGAAGCTGCATTCAAACTACATTTTGGAAGTTCAAATTTGGGGGCACCATAGAAGTCCATTACATGGAGAGAAATCCTGAAATGTTTTCCTCAAAAAACTAATTTCTTTACAACTGAAGAAAGAAAGACATGAATCTTGGCCGACAAGGGGGTGAGTGAATTATCTGTAAATGTTTGTTCTGGAAGTGAATAAATCCTTTAATATTTTTGTGAAAATGATCAAACCATGATGTTTTATTAACTTTGTTTGTGCCTTCTTTCTAAATCTCTCAGTACCTTTAGTTTGTGGATGTTGCTTTCCATATCTCTGATGGTGATTTTTGGCTCTAGAGTTTGAAGTTTCTCCAGCTGAGGCATCACAGCGTTCAGCCATGCCATGACATCAGTAAGGTCAGAGTTGAGCTTGTGCCACTGTTGAAGATCCTGCGGCACGCTGGACGATTCCACCTGCAGGAGCTCCCATCGCTCGATCACACCTAAGGCCACAGATCAGAGGGCAAAGGTCAGATATCATTGAAACTCAACTGATGTATGAACATAGCATATAATACAAAAAGCAGTACCTGTCTTATCTGTTGCAGAGAAGACCATCAAACCCTGATCGCCCAGTTGTTCTTCCTCGTTCAGAATTAGTTTCACTCGCTTTATACTGTCTATACTGCCGGCACACTCAGACATGAGCTTATCCTGGAGTGTGAGAGAGGAAATACAACCCAAATGTGTTTTTATATGTGTGTGCCAATGTTAATGTGTGTTTAGAGTATGTGTAAGGACTTACATAGGCCTGTGGATGATACTGAGTGCTAGTCTCAGTGGGTGAAGATGTGAGACTGCGTATGATCTCTCTGTTCGCTCGCGTCCTGTCTGGCGCTTCAGGAGAGTGCCACGTCTCCACCATAGACCGTCCTCCTGAGCCAGAGACAAGAAGAGATATTTTAACTACTTATATTATTCAAAACAAGCATTCAGGAAATTATCACTCAGTTGCACAGCATGCTAGAAACAAAAAAGAATAAAAATGCAATTGGTCACAAAACCGACATGCATTATGAAAAACATCTGTTTGAACATGTACTGCAACACATGCTGAAAAAGATTCTTGGCAAAACAAGCATCATGGGATTTTAAGAACATGGGCAGCTGGTTAAAAAGGAAGTTGTTAACCAGGCAGGCAGTGAGCACAAAGCATAAAATGTCTATTTTATTTAGAGATGAATGAACGAAACGTATGCTGAAACACGCATGTAACGTGCAGTGATAGTGCTGACGGCATGCAGCAGGCTGATGCCTACCGGACACAGCCTTCAGAGCTTTAGATGTAGCTTTAATAAACGACTGAGAGCTCTCAGTGACTTCTACATCTGCAACAGAAGAGCAGCAGACAGACAGAGATCTAGAAACGCTATAACAGACACATAGCAGACAGAATAATCTAGACTAATAGACAGTCATATAACAGACAGTGACATCTACTGTAGGTACAGTATAAAAGCGCAGCAGATAACATGAAGATGTATAGTAGATACACTACTAGAGCAGTGAATAACAGTTTTAGAGAACCTGTCCAATTTATATGGATCATTCAATAAATCCAAATAAATTATTTTGTTTTATTTAGTTACAATAAAAATGTGTTTCTATTTTAATATATTTTTAAATATAATTTATTTAGGTGATGTCAAAGCTGAATTTTCAGCAGCCATTACTCCAGTCTTCAGTGTCACATGATCCTTCTGAAATCATTCTAATATACTGATTAAAAAAATTTAGATAGTAGATTCAGTAATTGGGGTCTTTATCAAAACAACTATTGGTTTCTTTATATATTTCATCAGTGTAACATATTTGTATAACTAGTAACTAGTGTAACTAGTTGCCAAGCTTAATTATTATTAACTATTTAATATAACAATGTAAAACAAAAGTTGTAAATAAAGAAAAAAAATTGACTGTAAAAAAAGTTGACGGTATTCTCAAAATTTTGATTTTATTCTCAAAATATGTTGACTTTATTCTCATAATTTTGACTATTCACAAAATATTTCAACTTTATTCTTGTAATTCCGACTTCTCTAAATATTTCAACTTTATTCTCGTATTTTTGACTTTATTCTCGTAATTTCAACTTCTTTCTCAAAATATTTAGACTTTTTTTCTTGTAATTTCAACTTCTTTCTTGAAATATTTTGACTTTATTCTCAAATATTTTAACTTTATTCTCGTAATTTTGACTTTATTCTCAGAATATTTTGACTTTATTTTTGTAATTTTGACTATTCTCAAAATATTTTGACTTTATTATCGTACTTTCGAATCCTGAAAGTATTTCGACTTTATTCTCAAAACATTTTGACTTTATTCTCGTAATATTGACATTCTTAAAATACTTCGACTTTATTCTCGTACTTTTGACTTCTTTCTCAAAAAATTTCAAATTTGTTGTCATTTTGATTTTTTTCTCAAAATATTTCAACTTTATTCTCGTAATTTCAACTTTATTTTCAAAATATTTTGACTTTATTCTCATAATTTTGACATTCTCAAAATACTTCGACTTTATTCTCGGAATTTCAACTTTATTCTTAAAATATTTCGACTTTATTCTCGGAATTTTAACTTCTTTCTCAAAATATTTTGACTTTGTTGTAATTTTGATTTCTTTCTCAAAATATTTCAATTTTATTCTCAAAATATTTCAACTTTATTCTCAAAATATTTCAATTTTATTCTCAAAATACCTCGACTTTATTCTCAGAATTTTTACTTCTTTCTCAAAATATTTTGACTTTGTTGTAATTTTGATTTCTTTCTCAA
>JAHKKF010533241.1:7176-20135 GCA_019740295.1 Labeo calbasu
GTAGGTTTTTCAAAAAATGCAAAATACTCAAAAATTTCGCCAGGCTCACAATCAAATCTGAGGCATGCATTTTGTCCGCCATGAGCCAAGGCTTCCAATGACACAAGACACTTGAGCCTGCGACTGACGGTTTAGGAGTTATGAGTGATTATGTACTTTTGACTGCTGTAGCGCCCCCATCAGGCTGACTGGAGTGAGCCTCGGTCACATTGTAGGCAGTGTGAGTACTACCATCCCTCCAAGTTTCAAGTCTCTACGACTTAGGGTTTGGTCTGCACAATCAGTTTTACACGGCGATTGCTGATCGTGACCATTCTAACAATTAAAATAGGGTTTCAGCGTTACATGCTTGAACCCCTAAAAAAAAACATTTGCTGAAGCAACTATGCTATTTCATCTTGCTTCTGCAAGTCTTACATCTCTTTTATTATGATTTAATGTTTCAATGGACTCTGGACCCTGAATGCGTTGCATGGCAAGTGTAATGCTGTATAAGGTGCGCTACCAAGCAAGCTTACTATGTCAGGAAAGCCAAACATATGGAGCTGGTTATGTAATGCAAACGTTAAAATGTATTTGTTTACAAATCATGTACAATGCCCAAAGTGTTTATTGTTATGCTATCTACAAGCAACTAAGCTAACTGACCCATGTTAAACAGCCAAAATTGACTGCTTGTTCAAACACACTTAAAGATACGGAGAAAAAAAAATCTGGAAAACCTGATGTCAAAGTTTACCCGCAGCGTCAAACACTAAACACCACAATGAATGATACAAATTCTGAATTTTAGATAAACATCATGCAGATATTAGTCCATAGATAAAATGTGAGCAATAACAACTTCATGCAGACATATGAAATCAAATGTGCACAAATACTACTGCAGCACATATTGCCTGTAGAAAGTGCAGCAAAAACGACTCACGTCACGCTTGACAGCAGCAGTGAAACAGGACTTATGAAAGTACACTGTGAAGGGAGCAGCCAAATGCTAAACACATTCCTCTGTGTAATAACAGTCCAATGGAGCAGATGGCAGGTGTTGTCAATGATGGTCGAGAGCGTTGCCAATATTCTCTTCCCAACCACAACCTCGAAGAGGTCGAGGCTGAGCCGCGGGACAGAGTCTTTTGGCATCCCTTGTCTGAATGCTGTTGCACACACTTTCATAAAAGATGGCAGCAACCACTACTGAATTTACACCAATAACTGTGTGTGGCCATTTCTCAGATTACACAGTTGATGTAGACTTATGCTCATGTGGCCTTTGTGTAACTGTAAATCCAGGAGAATATAATTCACTGTAAAGCAAAGTCAAAACTGTATGTGTCTTTTACAAAACTCATAATTTCAAAGCTCTGCATAAAATTATAATCTCCATAATGCGTATGTGCTTACCATAGAGCAAGTTCTAGCGATGTAATTATGACACAAAAGATCCTCTGCATTTAGATCTAGCTATATCATATTTATAGTGTTGTCTATCACATATATCAGTGCTGCAGTGACTCGGGCACACATTGAGGTGTTCAAGGCAACTAAGAGCTTTAAATGTTGGTCGGTTTTGTTCAGTTACAAGATTTCAATGTTGGTTGGTTTTATTCTGTTACGATATTCACATGTTGGTCTGTTTTGTTCTACGCTTTAAGAAATAAAGGTTCCAAGAAGGTTTTCACAGTTGATGCCACAGAAGAATAATTTGAAGTGCCTCGTTTGCATCTGTGATATGCCCCTAATGTACCATTTTGCAATGCCTGCACTGTTGAACTGCTACCAGCCGTATATGTGGCATTTACGTCACCAAAATGTGGACTTGGAAGAGGACCAAAAGGTGTGAGGCTGCCAAGCTTCCACATGCCTTTCTAGAGACCCCATCATTAGTTCAAGTCTGATGCACTGGACTGTAACTGTACAAGACCTTCATGTAGACCTTCAACATTTTGACACCTTCAAGGTCTGCTGCCTTCTGTGCACCTTCTTTACCTGGTCAATGGGGAGGAAGAAGTAGTGATGATTATGAAACAGTTCACCTCTTCCATCATTTCCAGTCTAATTAGTAAACCTTTGCACCATGTCCGGAACTGGTTTCCGAGTTCTCAGATCAGTCCACCGAGAAACAATACTTAGTTTCAAAGTAATTATTGCCTGGCATACTGTACACACATATTCCTTTACATTGGCCATCAGCAATATTTTACATCTGGTCGATGGTTAGGCTTTGAACAAATTGGTTATCACTAGTCATTTAGGCCACGAATTGTGGGTTGAAAGCCTGTAACTGCGATGTAGTGTAGCAGTGAAAATGAAAGATCTGTGACATTCGTTGAGCATGATTCCAGTACAAATGTACTCTGAAACTCTGGCAGTAGGTTGTATAATCTAGAAATTAAATAAAGTGTGCATTCTTTATGCTAATGTTGACAAGACCAGGATTATGGCACATTGTTTGGAAGCCCTGTCTCATTGTACTGCCTCTTGCTCTATTTACTCAGTTGTTCATGATCTCCAGTCACTCACTTGAGGACTGTTTTTGAGAACAAAACAAGCTTAGGTTGTTTTCATCAAAACATGGGTACATGGGTCTTTAACATGGGTCATCGAAATACCACAAAGCAGAAAATGCTCAAGTTAGACCAGAATCCAATGCGATGAACAGTGGACACAAAGAAGACGCTGCTGGAAACACCAGAAAGAAAGGCCAACAAAACAAACACAGCATCATCTTTCTGTACAGCAAATGATTGGAGAATCTGAAAACCTCTAGAGGATTTTCAACAAACACAATGTCCCCATATATTTCAAACCTTTCAGCACACTAGAACTATTGCACCCAGAGGATCTAACACCAAAACACAAAGCAATATTGTATATACAGTTCAGTGCAATGAAGAATGCCCTGACTTGTACATCAAGGAAACAAAGCAACTGCTGCATAAGCGCATTGAAGGGCAAAACCCTCAGGGCAGATTACAGATGGTTCAAATGGGCAGTGAAAGAGGAACGCTAGAGCATCCATCCCATCCCTAATCTAACATCTTTACATCAGCAGTTTAATCCTAATTTACCCAATCTTCATGGAGATACCTCATATTCACAAGATCACAAGTCTTATGAAGAGAGTAAAAAAAAAAAAAAATGAACCACTTTCATGAGTGGTTAACAAATGGTTAAGTAAATGAAGATGCAAACATTTGTGAATCAAATTCTGTGACTTCTATGAATGAAAATGCACACCAAACAGTGAAGTTAAGCATTTAAGTAACTAAATGAAAAATTCATGGTTCATCAGTACTCAAAAGTTGCTTTGTTTTGAAACAGTAGCTGCAATATATAGCTGCTATTAAAGGGGTCATCGGATGCAAAATGTGTGTATACAGCCAACCTATAATGATAAAATCCACCCAGTGGTATTTTTTTAATCTTTATAAGTAATATCCTCTTTTTCAAATCAAGCCTTTCTCAGCATCACATCTGTGTGACGTCACAAAAACTCAGACTGCACCCATTATAGTTGATTGACACGACCGTCTTACCTTAGACCCACCCTGAGTGAGCTGAGAACAGTCCAACCACCATTGTTTCGACTCCGGAGCAGGGGAAGACAAGAATGTCTCAGATTAAGCAATTATATATAGTGTATATAGTATATGTAGACATAACAGTCGTCATTTACTCCCGACATCTGAGCCGCTGAAGACGCAGAGGATTAACGTTACCTTCGTTTTTGAAGGAAATGCGCCCAGCGATCTTCATAAATGCGTCGTGCAAATCATTTGTGATCCAGCTTCACCTACAGCAGGGAGTGGGTACACGATTTTTTAATAATGTGCTAGTTAGCAAGTTTCATGGCTAAACGCTGCTAAAGTAAACATTACGGCTCGTCACCCCAAGGAACAGAGGAGCGGGACGAGCAGAGATTATTAGCATTAAAAGGCAAATGCAACAAAATGGCTCGCTCTGAAAAGGGCTGATTTTGACAAGGTTAAAAAAAGTTTTTTTTACACTACCACTCAGAAATTTTAACCAAAGTATGTGATAGACTTTTCATTAAGACATTAAGATCTGATGACCCCTTTAATTAATGGCAGCAAATAATCACCTCGTCCTTTTTATCAGTCTAGAAAGGGCATTAGACCATTTCCCTTTAAATATCCCAATTTTAATTGTAAATAAAAAAAACAAAGTAGATTTAACATTTTCAGTTTAACTCATACAATAATCTGCGATAATCTTGGCATCACTTTGCACCAACTGCATGATTGTTTACTAAAATCAGTTTATACGTATGCATCTAGAAATTTTTTTCATCTATTTTAAGCCTCATTTATTTTATTTTTAATTATCGATTCGGTAAATAAAATATATTAAAGCTACATAAGACTGCACAAGTTTTCCTTCTTCGAATGCATTTTAACATAAGTGCACTGTAACGCAGAACAAGGTTTGTATCCAGTATGTTCAGTCATGTTGTTCACATACTGTATTTATCCATTTTATTGACTACTTGCATACTGAACAGATAAAATAATCTTGAGAAATGTCAGCATGCCTCTTATGGTCCCTGTTGTATGTGAAAAGCAAATGGTCCTGCCCTTTCACCATCTCTCTTTTGTCCAACAGTAGCTCAAAAACCGGAGCATGCTCTTGGGTTTGATCTACAGAGAAAGTGTGTATCTTGAATGCAATGTAAGTTGTTTTGGATAAAAGTCTTGGCCAAATTCATAAATGTCCAGATCTTTAGTGCAGCATCTGTAGCACTGTTCTCTGAGTAACCAACAAGAGCTTACTATAATTAGCATACAACAGAAGTTCCTGGTGCTGACACTTTATACATTATATGAAAATTATTTAGTCATCTGTCTTCAAAATCTGTCGTTAACTGGAGTGAATCTGCTGTTTCAAGATGTAAAGATCTTTCACTCTATCTGCCTTGAGATCATCAAGTTCTTTTTCCTTGTTGTTATTCAACTATTGGAAATACTTATTCATGTCATTGTGTCACGTACCTACCCGGATATGCTTAATGAACTTGTCTTTATTTAGCACTCGGGATGTACAAAACTGCATTTTATTTATTTATTTTTTTTTTTTAATTGGCTAGTCAGTGGCTTTCCTCAGCAACTATAGCTACTAAAAGTTCTGGTTCAAAGGGAATGTATTTAAACAAGGGATTTACCATGCAAAAATTAACACAGTGTCTATCAAGTTACCTGTAAACCTGACCACCGCTGAAGTGTGCTAAATGAGCCTCTCTCGATTAAAACAGGTCCAGCTTGTATTTCTCCTGATCCTTCGGTTCGCAGGCCATCTGATGCATGCGGTATTGCACACCAAACTAGTAAAATGCATCAACTTCATCATTTCCATAGAAGTGGCTTATTGTTACACAGCTACTGGAACTGTTCTGTTATCATTCTCAGACTGGAAAATTACAGAAAACCCAGAGGTGAACAAAGTTAAAGTGACATCTACTGGAGTGGAGCTGGATCTGGAATTTTGGACGAGAGATTTCCGCATGAAGATTTTGCAACGGCTTGCCACACTGACAAACAAAAAGCTGCTTGGTTTGAAAGTGACTTCTGTGTGAGTTGTGCTTCATACTTTAGTATGTTGCCAGACTACTGACAGCTGCATCCCCAATGACACACTATACACTATGCTCTTATATACTATGTACCCAGCCATGTAGTGTATGAATTATATAAGGTCATTTTGTCATTCATCATCTAAGTCTAATAGCCTCTCCTCTGTGAGAATTGATTGCATGAAGTGTCCAACATTGTGCATCATCCAGGTATTTAAAGTGCACGTTTTCTTTTAGGACTTTTCAGTGTGAACAAGCTACTTGCACTATTTATACTTCAAAATGGCATAGAATAGTTCATAAGTACACAAATAGGGACACACCTACAGTATTGTCTCAATTGATATGCCAAATTTTCCAATTCCATGTGTCCAGTCGTCAGCAGTAGTGCAAGCATGCCAGAAATAGAACAGGACATCCATTAACTGTCGGAAATGTGACGCACTGCACCGCACCCAGTGTAGACAGGATTGCTTATTATAATCATTTGCTTTTGGTGTTTTCTTTAGAAGAGTGGTAATGGTTAGTGATTTATATAGTGATTTGTATGACTAATTTGTTAGTTTTCCTTAATTCATATTTCATGCTCTTAAAATTATATTCTGAGATGCTGAAAAGCACAGTGCAATGTCAGAATGATAATAAAGCACTCTTTTAAAAAATTACGACTTAAAATAAAATTTAGACAACCTCACTAATCAACTAATCAGCTGCTAGATGTCTAGTCAATCATGACTCAGCCCAATCATAATTCAGTCAATGTCACAGCTGCCTTGCTTTTATTGTCTTCAATTCCTCTTTTATCCTCCTTAGTTTTAACTTTTATTTTACTTCTTCAGGTTTTCGCCCACTCATTTTTGTAAGTCGTGTATATCGCTCTGCATGGTTTTAGCAAAAGCGGTCGATGTAATGTAACGTTCCTATCTTTCCTTTGGAGTGGTGGAGCAAACTGCCCTGAGGATGACCACCCTGCCCCATCAAAACACCCTCAGCTCCTGTTACGTCTCATCACGCTACTGTCTGCTACTGTCTCTTTATCCGCCCCCCACATACACTGTCACGCAGGCTGAAGGGAGTGTTGACATGTTGTTATTTGTGCCTACGTTCCTATTATTTTTGTCAACGTACAGTTAAAGATATTCCTCACTAGTTCTTGTCTTTCCTCTACTGATCTCTTCCTGCTCTATTTTCCTTTTTTGTTTCTGCACACCAGAGAAGAGGAAATATCGCTCATTTTCCTTTCTCGTGTCAAAGAGCGGGGTCTGTTTCAAGCCGCTGCTTGAACAAACAGCTCTTGTCAAAGACGTTTTAATTGCTGCGGGACAAAAGACTTGCGCCGTGCCGGGCCAGAGAGACATATGCACACTGTATTGTATTTAAGGAGAGGATTCGTCAAATTATGCACCATGCAGAACAAAGCATGACAGAATGGCAGTGGTTCATATTTGGCTGCCATTCTCCAAAGACAGCCCTTTTTCCATTTTAGCTGTTTTCTCAATATATTCAACCAATAACTGCATACACATGCTCCTACATATGTGCACAGAAAATGAGCTTGTTCTTATTCTCCTTCTAATGTTGATGGATCTGGACATTTCTAAACGAGGGAGTGTGTTTATCTAAACAGCTGGCTCCCAAAGTAAAAACTCCATTCATTTTCTCCACAGGGAAATAGATTTTTAATGATAACTTATAAACCTTTAAGGACAGACCTACTGTGAGCTATGAGGTTGTTAATCAATATGCTTTTACAGAAGCCAGCCGTTTTAATTATTTAAACTTATTTTTGAAAAATAAAGTACTGGTTTTATGCACACTGTATAAGCTACTCTCAGTAAAACTGCACAGTGCACCATAACAAAGATTCGGATGAGCAGTACAAATCCTCCAGTGTACTTGTGTTTTAAATGCAGATGCAGCTCAGTTTTCCTTTGTTATGAGGTTTTCTACTGTAATAATTATGTGCATGATGCTCACAGCACTGAAGACAGTCACCCAGTTTCACAGCAATCCTGCTCTTCCATTGAGGTCTTGTTCGTTTCACTGACACATCCTTCTCGTGCGTGTGCTATTAAAAGATGCAATCTGTGTTGCTCTTTGTTTGTTTGCCTCTTTGTCTCTTGTTCTGTTCGCTCACACTCTCTGCTTTCTCCAAAGGGTGAAGCTGTTGTCACACTTTGGAGGTGTGTCTCCTCATCAAAAGTGTGACATTAGCATGCTGCCGGCCACTGTCAGATTCCCAAAAACATGCCCTTTAGTGGGCTGGCAGTGCGATATATCGTGCCTCACGGGCCAATGACTCTCCATTGGGAAGGAGTTAATTATCACATATGCACATCTGTCTGCTTCTTTATTTCCAGTCCAGTATTATGCTGGCAACCTCCAATTATGAAGCTTTATAAAAAATAATCAGGGGATACCTTTTGAGCCTGAGTCATACGAGAGAAAACAAGGAGATTGCCACCGGCCTCATCATCTGAGAGAAACAATACTCCTGGGAGACGAAACATCATCAGTCTCAGGTTATACTGATACTCTCATTCAGAGGGAACAAAACAACATGACTGCTAATGTTAGGGTAATAACACTGATAGGCCTTTAGGAGCTCCCTGAAGGTGAGGGTGATTAGTACTGAAGCTAATGCAGTATGATCCATGCAGCGTTTGTTCAGGGCGCTGACACATAGTCGCTGGGTCTCTCTGAGCTGCTGTCCAGGGTCCTGAAGTCAACAAACGCTCACGACAGCAGCTCAAATTACTGTGTCAGTCTTCAAGAAATGTCTCAATCTGTAACCAAAAATTAGAAGATAAAAATAAGCCATTTATTTTTAATTCCATGATTCTTGGCAGATTTTGGGCTTTCTCTTTTGCAATATGACCTAAAATCAAAACCTTGATTATTTGAACATTTTACCTCAGTTACGGTTTATGAACGTTTATATTTATTCTATTTTATTTCCCTCATAGTTACAGATGTGAATCTGACTCATGATCGCTGTTTCCTTTCAGCGATCTTGTCCTGTGACTCTAAATGTGCAAGTAATTACTTTAGGTTCTTACTTTTTTTGGCTGTATTGTGTTTCTAATCTGGAAGTGTTAACAGGATTAAAAAAACAAACAAACAAAATAACCGCCATGTGAAAATGATGTCAATTAGAAGTTCTGAATTTTGGTTTCGATTACTTTTCGATTAATCGTTCAAACCTATCTTTCTTTTTTTTTTCTTTTTTTTGCATTATCATTATTATTATTTTGCATTTTGTATTTTGACATTACTTCATTATAATTTTAATTTAATTCATTTTGTTTTTATCATAATGCAAAAAACCCTGATTTATTATTTCAGTTCTAAAGTATTAACCTTTTAACTGTCACCGTCCCCTCAGTGGGATGCCTAAGTTTACTTCACTATATTACAAATAAATCCTAATCTAATCATGACAAACTATATATCATTGGAAAGGTCTAAGACTCCTAAATAGATATTTTACCACTGTTTTTTGTTACAAATTATGTAGGAACAGTAATAGATTAACTTATGACAAGAGTGCACCTCAAAAATCTACATCATAACTACATTGTTTCATTTTTCCCTATCGCACTTTAGAAATCATCAGAAATTATAAATCATTTGAAATCTTAAAACCTCAAAATTCATCCTGTGAAAGCCATTTTAAAATCAGACATTGCATTACCATGAAAATGGGACTTTAAAATCATATTACAAAATGTATTCGTTCATAAATTATAACAATTTAAGTTTGGATAGTGCACTTTTATGTCTACGTTAAAAAATGGGGGTGACAGTTAAAGGGTTAATGCATAAAGAGTATGTGTTGTACTACCTTTATGCATTTTTAAATGTAAAATTCTACGTGAAATCACTGTAAGGAAAAAAAAATCTCTCTCTCTCTCTCTCTCTCTCTCTATATATATATATATAAAATACATTATTATCTGATGTGAATATAAAATATTGGAAAAAAAAATGTAAAGTAGAAACCCCGACATATTCAACGAAAATTCTGTCAACATTTTCTCATGTCAATCCCATAAGTCTGTTTTATCATTGACATCTAAATTAATATTTACTAATATTCTCTCATAATGTTTGTACATCCATTGAAATGTAAACAAAATCCACAAAAACAGAAGCTCAACTATACTTGCTCGACATGCGAGAACAAACTGGAGCAAACCAAATTTGAGCTTCAGTTTGACACTTTTTTAAGTGCTCTATGTATGTGGGTTGATCAATGTTCATATATGAATAAAAGCATAAAGTAAATCTGTTCAACATGTAAAATTATTGTGTCTCTTCAGAAGAAACATATTCAGAAATATTTCAATTGCTCCATTCACATGGATTACTTGTAATACGGATCACATGGATTAAGCTTGAAATAACTGGTTGTATTGACTTGATGAGATGGAGAAAACTGATTAGAGAATATTAAAAAAAAAAAAAATGTAATTTGTGTTTTAAAGAGGAATTAAAAAAAAACATATGGGTTTGGAATGACATGAGGGTAAATGACAAAATTTTCATTTTTGAGTGAAGGGTTTGTTAAAATTATTAAAATATGACCAATAGGGATGATTACTTGCTAATATACATGTTAAACAAATCAAAATAACTATCCCTATCCCTAATGTTACAATAAACCACATTTCATCAGTACATTTATACATGATTCATTTCTCTTGACTCTGTCTGCTAATCTTGAATTAACAAAATTTGGCCAATACAAGTTTATGTTAGAAGGCTGTTTGGAAACGTTATCTAGGAAGGCAGCTGACAATGTTTTGGAACAGAACTAATGTTGTCAATCAGCACGCATAAATGGCATCCTTTCTCTCTCCCTCCAGAATGACTGACAGAATAATTTCACTTTGTCCAGTTTTCACAATTCTTTAGGCAATTCCTTTTGAAACATTGTGTTATCATTAGATCCCAAAATAACGCTAATAACAGCACACATGCTATGCGGTTCTGCGGCTCGTTCACATGCGAGTGAGTGTGAGATCGTTAGAGGCACTCAAGAGACTCAGACATATGTGTGTCCTGTCCTCAAAAACTAAGCATATGCACTAACAACCCATTGTGGTCTTGTGAGTAGTCATATGTATTTTTACGTAAAGTGTGGTCTTACTGCATGTACATTTATTTATGTTTGTACGGACACTATCGACAGAATCTAAAAAGATCATTTATTTATCTATGAACAACTTTACAGGGGTACGTTTCCCAAAAGCATCGTTAACCAACTATGGTCGCAAGTTCCGTCGTTACCAACATAGTTCAACGATTCTGTGTTTCCCGAAACCATAGTTTAGACAACAAAATGGTCATGGTGTACAAACAAAATGTGTACAGCTGCAGTAACATTATTAAAATACAATAATCCTTCAAATACTAAATCAAATTTCCTCCTCTCTTTCTCTTAAACAGCAAACCTTGAGATGGCGATCAAACCTTAAGAGGAAGTGCGAGAGAGAGAGTGAGTCTTCGAGCTGTCAGTTCATATCTGTCTCAGACAGGAACACTCTGTGTGACAGGTGTTGCCCAGCAGTCACGCAACCAGAGCCCTACACCATCATGCCGTTTGACTGACGGCCTGAGCCAGCCAACACCAGCAGCACAGGGGGCGGGGCCACAGCAACCATCACCCCGTCACAGTGGGAGCAGCCAGCCATGTTAATGCATTTGTGCAGGAGAGAGAATACATGACATGCCTCCACACTACAACAACATCATTCATGAACTGCACATACTTCACATTCTGAAAACAACAAACATGATACTGGTCATCCTTATTGGTCATACTTTAGTAATTTGACCAAACCCTTAAAGGGATAGTTCACCCACAAATGTTCTAAACTTTTTCAGCTGAATGCAAAAGAAGGTATTTTGAAAAGTGTTGGTAACCAAACAGTCACTGGTAACCATTGGCTTCCATTGCATGAAAAAAATACTATTGAAATCAATGGCTATAGTTAACTGTTTGCTTACTAACACTCTTTACATATTCTAACCTACATCTCATAGTGTATGTGTGAATGCTCTAGTGTGTTTTTGTTTGGTGTTTGCAATATACTCGATAATGTCAACAATAATTTAAACAACAATTACAATATTATCATAGACAATATATATCGCACACCTAAACTCACAGAGCTTTCAGACATGAAGTTCATGCACAGCCCTATTTACTCTGAACCTCTGAGACGTCAAAAATATTTCACATTTTGGTGAATTGGTGGCTAATTTTTATAAATTCATATGATCTCATTCATATATTTTTTTTTTCCCGATCCAGTGATTGTTATGTTTAGAAATGGGGTTAAGGTTGGACCTTTTTTATCTCTCTCTAAATGGCATATGAATTCAAATGAAATCGCTTCCTTTGAAATAGATACATTTTGCCATGAGACTGGCTTGAGACATCAAGATCATGAGTAGCTTGAGTGTAAAAGAACACCCCAATTCCCACTCTCCACAAAAGACCTATTTTAAACTGAAAACCACAATTTTTACCCCCAAAAAAGTGACAAGTTTACATTCCTGTAAAAAAAATACATTAATAAAATAAAAAATATGTGGAAGATGCATGTGAACACTGCAGAGTGATTAATGTACCATACTAAAGCCAGTGAAGCAGAGGAAGAGAAAGATTCAATTAATGTATTATAATAGGTGTAGAGCCCAAAATATTATTCTACATGAAATATAAACAATTAACTATGAACACAGTTTTGTCAGTGAATCATGCACTCAACTGATTTGTTCAAAACCACTGGTGCATTCAGGAATAAAACAAATGGCTGTCTATATAAATGTCACTGAATCATTCACTCAACCGGATTGTTCAAAATGTTGAATTATTAAGGAACAAAACGCTGCTCTTTGTAAATGAGTCACTGAATCATTTACTCAACCAGATTGTTCAAAATGCTGAATTGTTAAGGAACAAAACACCACTCTTTGTAAATGAGTCATTGAATCATTTACTCAACCAGTTTATTCAAAACACTGAATCACTGAGGAAAAAAACTCCACTCTTTGTAAATGAGTCATTAAATCATTTGCGTAACTGGGGTATTTAAAATGTTGATTCGTTAAGGAACAAAACACCACTCTTTGTAAATGAGTCACTGAATCATGTACTCAACTGGACTGTTCAAAATGCTGCATTGTTAAGTAACAAAACACCACTCTTTTTAAACAAGTCATTGAATCATTTACTCAACCAGTTTATTCAAAACACTGAATCATTAACAAAACACCACTCTTTGTAAATGAGTCACTGAATCATGTACTCAACTGGATTGTTCAAAATGCTGAATCGTTAAGGAACAAAACACCACTCTTT
>JAHKKF010533243.1:3575-19323 GCA_019740295.1 Labeo calbasu
ATATTTTGAAATTTTGACTTAACTTGAAATTGCAAGTTTATTTCTCAGAATTGTGAGTTTATATCACACAATTCTGAAAAAAGTCAAATTAGCGAGTTGTATCTTGCAATTCTGATAAAAAAGTAAAATTAGCGAGTTTATATCTCACAATTCTGACTTTATAACTTGCAATTGCAAGTTTATTTCACAGAATTGCAAGCAATATCAGAAAAAAAGGAAAATTAGCAAATTTATATTTTGAAATTTTGACTTAACTTGAAATTGCAAGTTTATTTCTCAGAATTGTGAGTTTATATCACACAATTCTGAAAAAAGTCAAATTAGCGAGTTATATCTTGCAATTCTGATAAAAAAGTAAAATTAGCGAGTTTATATCTCACAATTCTGACTTTATAACTTGCAATTGCAAGTTTATTTCTCAGAATTGCAAGTTTATATCACATAATTCTGAAAAAAAGTCAGATTAGTGAGTATACATCTCACAATTCTGAAAAAAGTAAAATTACAGAGTTCATATCTTGCAATTCTATAAAAAAGTAAAATTAGCGAGTTTATATCGTTCAGTTCTGACTTTCTAACTTGTAGTTGCAAGTTTATTTCTCAGAATTGTAAGTTTATATCACACAATTTCAAAAAAAGTCAGATTTTATATCGTTCAATTCTGACTTTATAACTTGCAATGGCAAGTTACTTTTTCAGAATTGCGAGTTTATATCACAAAGTTCTGAAAAAAAGTAAAATTAGCGAGTTTATATCTCGCAATTCTGACTTTATAACTTGCAATTGCAAGTTTATTTCTCAGAATTGCGAGTTTATATCACAATTCTGAAAAAAAGCCAGATTAACGAGTTTATTTCTCGCAATTCTGACTTTATAACTCGCAACTGCAAGTGTATTTCTCAGAATTGCAAATTTATACCATGCAACTCTGGCAAAAGTCAGGTTAGCAAGTTTGTATCTGGCAATGCTGACTTTATAACTCGCAACTGCTAGTTTAGTTTACTGCTAGAGTTTACATCACACAATTCTGAAAAAAATTTAAATTTGCAAGTTCATATCTCGTAATTCTGAGAAAAAAAAATCAGAATTGCGAGGTGTAAACGTGCAATTGTGAGATAAAAAAGTCAGAACTGTGGGAGAAAGTTGCAATTACCTTTTTTATTTTATATTTAGTGGCAAAAACAGGCTTCCACACTTAGCTGCAGACTAAATGTAATCCGTAGGTAACTAATAAACTCGAATTCAGTTGAAGTGCATTTGCAGGTGTACAAATCTCATCTATTTTACATCGGCTATGAACATCCTGTTTAGCATTCAGATTAATTCTCCAAGGTCAAAGGAGCGTGCGTTACCAGCAAACAGCGCCATTAAACTGGGAAGAACCCTCTGGTGTGTTGCATAATTGCGCTAACTCGAGCCAAAATGGAGAGATAAGTATTAAAGAGGAGTGCTGGTCCTCCCTACTACTAGTTGATCTCAACTTCACCTCTGTCTTGTCGAATTGGACCCTGTGAGGGCTGCCGGGAAGGGAAAGCATATTTGACTATATTCAGTCAAATGATTTGCATGATATGCAAATAGACTGTTGAAAGCATAGATACTTATTTGTGTTGTGTTTCTGGATCAGTATGTGTGTGTGTCTGCACCAGTGTGTTTTAGATGCCTGGTCATGTGATACCTGTTCTAATTATATCATCTAAAAGAAGGCCATCCACGGTCTGCTCTAACCGTTAAGCCATGAGCTGCCCTCATAACGCAGTGACATACATAAAAATACCACATGAAACAGTTTCATAAATCGATTTTTTATGTTTTTAAAAAATCCTCTTATAAAAAATGAGCTCCCAATTGTAACTATAACATTAAACATGACCTTTCTAATGAGACAAAAGCATTTTTAAACTCCAAAGTTACAAAGACCAATGCACTGCACACAAGTCAAGGACATTTGCATAGAGTCAAATGTTTTTTGGCTTCACAACGAGGCGTTTTCATGGCTGAGGATGCACCTACTTGGTCCGTTTTGACCTACACTTAGAACTTCCTGTTCCCGCCAAAATCTATGCAGTGGCCATCTTGGCTCTGTGAGCCATATGGCTGGTCTGTTTCTTGTTAGGGATGAGGAAACCGGCCAGCCGGCTCAAACATCTCTCACCCACGTCAGCTTCACTCACAAGCCACTTTTCCACTCTATGATCTTCCATTTCGCTCAGAGCAAAAAAAAAGTGTAAAACAACACCGAATTCATAGCTAGTTTCACTCTCTCTCTCTCTTTTTGTCCCTCTGAAAATCACTGTTGTTTTTTTTTTACAGGTTCCTTTTTCCTTCGTATTAAAGCTCTCCGTTTCTGTCGGTTTTATTTAGTTCATTTGTTGTCACATTCTCTCCCTCTCTCTGTCAGTCTGGCAATATTTATACAGGCAGAGATAACAGATCTATCATTCTGTCAGATGGAGGGATGATAGATAAAGCTGAGCAGTGTGTGTGTGTGTGTGTGTGTGTGTCTGGACTTTGGCCCATGGCAGTCAGCGTCAGCAGCCTCACAGTGTGCTTTTCATCCAGCCAACACGATTCAACATGGCCAAAAGTGCTGTTACACACACACACACACACACACACACACTAGACAATGTTCTTCTGTCCACATCTGCACTGAAACAATTTCTTTAGATCTTTACCTCTCTTTCTCTCTCAAACACACACAACCACATGAGGCCAGCGCTAGATTCACAACTCTCACTGGCATTTATTCACAGCAGATCTTCTCATACGACTCGAGTCGTCTGACGCAAAACACGTGTTCATAGTTCATCTGTTTTTCAATCTTCCTCCTTGAGAAAACAGAACTGTTGCTCCAGAGCTGTGCGGTATGACGGCATATATTATTAATTGCAACAAATTATCTTGCCCTTTAGTTGCCATTTATTCGATTCCAAACAAAAGGTCAACAAAACAGTGTTTAAAATATTGAATTAAATTAAATCTCAAGAAAAAAATAATTAAGTTTACTCTATTACTGTGATAAAAAATATATATTATATATTTATAGAAATAAATTAAATACTATAAATAGCTACATTATAATATAACATAATATTGTACAAGAAAATACAAAACATATTTAAACGTTTGGGATCTGTGTTTTTTTTTTTTAATTATTTTAAGAAATTAATACTTGTATTCAGCAAGAAAGCATTAAATTGACTAAAAGTGTCAGTTTGTAATATTTAAAATGTTACAAAAGATTTATATTTTTAAATAAACACTGTTCTTATGTACCTTCTATTTATCAAAGAATCCTAAAAAAATGTATTATGGTTTTTACAAAAATATATTGTGCATAAGTTTTCAGGTGTTATAATAAGAAATGTTTCTTGAGCAGCAAGCATATTAAAATGATTTCTGAAGGATCATGTGACACTGAAGACTGGAGTAATGATGCTGAAAATTCAGCTTTGCATCAAAGGAATAAATAACATTGTAAAATATATTTAAATAGAAAACAGTTATTTTAAACTGTAATAATATTTCACAACATGAATGTACTTTTGATTGAATAAATGCTTTGGTAAATATAACAGACTTATTTCAAAACCATTAAAAAAAATTTTTTTACTGACTTCAAACTTTGAAACAGTACTGTATAAATTCTAATAATATAATATAATATAATATAATCATTTACTGTGCTATTTACATACTATTTGAAAACCATAAAAATAAATGGCATTACTTTCATGGTAATATCCAAAAAAACCTATAGTGCGTTTTTGTAAATGCTGTATATTTTTTAAAAGTGTCTCGACTACTGCATGTGTCCAATATAAACAGATGTCTGTGTGTGTATGTATGTGTGAGTGAGTGTGTGTCTGTGGAGGGGAACACCTGAAACATTGCCAAGGTTTCCCAGCAGACCTGAGATTTAACTTGAACCCCCCTGCCAGTGTGTCTGTGTGTGTGTGTATTTGCTTTTCTCCTGCCGTGTAAAAATAGATGGAAAATTACAAAGTGGCATTCCCTACTGCTCTGGAAGGAAGTGGTCACACACACACTCACATTCACACACACTCACACCCTTACAGTGCGTGGAGCTGTTTGCAAAGTCCTGGCGATACAAATTAGCACCTAATAAACTCATAACTGACGTTTGTAATATTTCAGCAAATTTAAACATTTTAATAATTCAGCACATGTGGTCTTTTTAATATTTAAAGATATTTAGTTACATGAATAATTTAGTAGCTCCACACTAAGCCAAACACCGGACGACATGAAGCAGAGTAATGTATTAGGAGAACTTCACAGAAGCTCATTTTGGACAGATGTGACATAGGCCATAATTCATTTATCAAAGCATAAGGCGTAAACTGGAAAAACCCTTTAGACATGCTTGCTAAGACAAATTACTAATATTATTGCTCATATGTTTGACTTTCAAAACTCACTTCATTTGCACTACGGACATGAATGATGTCAGATTATGTGGATTAATGAGAAAAAGTGCGCTAAAAAAGTGTTTGGCGGATGATAAAACATAAAAAACCCCATAGATGAATGAATGGACATGAGTAATATCATATCACAAACACAATGACAGAGAACTAGAGGTGGGAAAATACCCGTAACACCCTAGCAACCAACTAGCAGTACCCTAGCAACCACCCAGCATACCCTAACAACACTCTAAAAACATTCTAAATAACTTAGCGACCACAGAAATGTCCTGAAAACCATCCACAATTCCCTTGCATCACCACTACTCACATTTTCCTCTGAAAAAAATTAGCAAAAAAGCAATCAATTTAAAACAAACAAAATAATATATATATATATATATACTTTTTTGTGAACAGTGGTGATGCAAGGGAATTGGATTTCAAAAATTATCCAAAAATATGGATTTTTATTTATCGGCCAACATATCGGTTATCGGCTTTCATATCTAAAGAATTATTGGATATCGGTTAATTAATTAATTAATTAATTTATTTGTTGTATCGGTTACTGTGTAATTAATTAATTTTTTTTTTTCGAAAGAAAATGTGAGTAGTGGTGATGCAATTGACTCTCAAAAATTATATAAAAATTTGCATTTAGATTTGTTAAAAGAATGATTATTAATTAATTAATTAATTTGTTTTATCAGTTATAATCAGAATTATTGGTTATTGTTTAATTAATTAATAATAAAAAAAAAACTTGTGTGAGTAGTGGTCATGCAAAGGAAATTGGCTCTTAAAAATAATTAAAAAATTTGCATTTAGATTTATCGGCCAACATATCAGTTACCACTTTGCATATATAAAGAATTACCGGTTATTGGTATTGGCCACAATTTTCATATATATATAAATATATATATAGCATTAATTTTATATTGATTTTCATCCAAAATATCGGTTATCGGTTTGCATGTATAAAAAAATTATCGGTTATCGGTATCCCTATATATATATTTTATATTTATAATATTATATTGATTTTTCTTTTTTTTAATTTACATTATATATATACGTGTGTGTGTGTGTGTGTATGTAATGTGAAGATGTTTTACTTGACATCAAATATGGAAATAATTATAAACGTATAAAAAACAAAAATGCAAATTAATTAATTATACTAATTGCTATTAATTAAATTAAATAAACTCACATTAGCACTGTTTAAATTTTTTTAACAATAATGTTTTCCCTCTATAAACACCAAACAATATATGCATCCAAATGGCAGAAAGTTGCGAGAGCCCCATTTCTTCTGCTAGGCATTACAGACTTCTCTGTCTTTGTTGACCCAGACTTTCTGAGAGCGCCAGTCTCAGGGTCCGCACTGATGGATGTGATTTTTTGTGTTATTAGAGGGAAAAGCAAAGGGTTCATAGAGGAGGATCAGATCCCTGTGGAGTTACTGGCTGGTATCAGCCTGTTCATCATGAAGGATTTGGATCTGAAGAGAGCAAATACTCCATTCAGACCTCAGGACGGGAAACGGGAATGGCAGAAAACATGCATTAGCTTCTGCGAGCAGCCTCTCTCTGTGTATATTTCTCATATTTCTGGGATTTGTACTAGTACCAGTGGCTTTGAGCTGAATAGCCGAAGGGTTTAAAAATACAACATAGCCATGTAATTATCGACATTATCTGAAAACCATTATCGTGAACGCCAAATCGGCAAAACGTTCAGTTACTCTCTTACTCATCCAGGCTCGGGTTCTGGTGGTTTCAGAGTACTGAGTGTCTCTTTGACTCGACCAAATGAGGAACTGAACCAAAACTGCAGAAAAGAGCAGAGACCTCAGCCTCTCGTCCAAACATAAGAGATTCAGTGTGTTATTACAAGGCAGCAAAGTACAGAATAATCACTTTATGTTTAGTCTTCTTCTAAGAGAGACCTGGATTTGAACATTTGTCGAAATGTTTTGCAACTTTGAGAGTTTACAGGAACTTCTCTATGTAAAACATTTAGGATTCCTATCATATAAAGGTCAAGGCTTGTTTTCTTTGTGACAATGATCATCACGGTTTCAATAACAATCATGACAACAATGCTGGTGTGTTGCCATGGTGATGGGTCCTCCAATAAGAATTATGGTCTAGACTACTACGCTTGTAAAAGAAATTCCTATATAAAAGTCCCTGCGCTTTACAGTGCAGTTGATTTACATTTTTATACAGTGTGTGGAATGCTCATGTTGGCATCCAAAGTAAGAGAGAAGAAGGAATTAAAGGCTAAAGCCACAGCTGTGTCATTCTGAGGTAAAACACTGAGCCATTCATACAGCTAGATAATATGGAAAATAATCTTGCTTATTTTCATGCTCATAAAAGTGTTATTTGACTAGTAAAATTGGTAAACTACTAAAACCTGGTAAAAAATTAATAAATGAATGAATAAGTCGGAATATTTGCATTAAAGGGAAATGTTAAAAAAAACTGCTGTGGCCTAGTGGTTGGTGCACATGCTTTGAGCCTGTTTATATGGGCAAAAAGAGTTTTTGTCTGGCTTGCACCATCTTTAATTTTTGCTTCTCTTCCTGTTCTGCATTTCCTGTTCTTTCTCTATCAAGATTGTGTCAAAAATGATCAAAAACAAAATACAATAACGCAAAATGAATAAAATGTTAAAAATAACATATTAATAGACCAACATAAAATCAAAAATATAAATAAAAAATAATACATGTAAAAAAAGAATGTGTTAAAAAAAATAAAAATAAAACGTTTTAAAAAAAGAATAATAAAAGGCCAGATATAAAATATATAAATAAAAAATGATCAATGTAAAAAAAGAATATGTTAAAAATGCTCCAAAATAAAATACAATAACACAAATAATCCATAAAAAACTAATAAAATGTTAAAAATAAAATCATAATAAAAGGTCAGATATAAAATAAAAAATATAAATATAAAATAATATTTGTAAAAAAAAGAATGTATAAAAAATAAAAAATATAATAAAATGTAAAAAAAAATAATAATAATAAAAGGCCAAAAGGACAAATAATTAATAAAAAATTACAAGGCCAGCAATAACATAAAAATATCCAAATAAAAAATATATTTTTTTTTACACAAATAATGTAAAAAATAATGTGTCACCAATGGTCAAAAATAGAATAAAAAACAAGCAAAACTAATAAATAACAATAATAATAATGAATAAAAATAATAAAATAATAATAAAATGTCAAAAATATAATTAGAAATAATAAACAATACAGATTAAAATATGAACAATAAAAAATTAAGTTAAATAAAAAAAATACAAATGATATAACAATACATAATAAAAATGTAAATAATACACATAATCATGTGATTAAAATGTCAAAAGTGGAAATACTAAGGTGGGCCAGATATCTAGTCTTCTTTACCCTTATCTTAGCCTGTCTTTTCTCTGCTGTGGTTATGAAAAAAAACTGAAAGGTAAGAAAAAAATAAATAAATAAAAAATAAATAAAAATAAATAAAATTAAATAAAATTAAATACATAAATTACAAAAAATAATATATATATATATATATATATATATTTATATATATATACATTAACTAAATAAAGAATAATGAAAATAAATGTAATCATGTGACCAAAAGTAGACATACTTCTTGTTAGCATATATATATACCTGAATTACCTGCAAACGGCAGTAACGTTCAAATCTGAAGTGTCTCTTACCTTCAGTGAGTCAAAGCACGCGATGACTCTTCCATTCTCCACCTGGCAGCTCTTGGCGGGATGTGCGAACTTGCACTCCGCGTCGGTGCGAGCGCACGTTCCCCGCTGAAACTCCCGACACACCTCCAGCGTCAGCCATTTCGTGTCCCGCATGTGAGCCACGTTCATCGCCATCTCAACGCGCTTTAGCGGCAAGCAAACTTCAATTCCTTAAAATCCCAAAGTGCTTTGGGTGTGCTTGTGTTTGTCCTTTTAAGAATGTTCCTCTCCTTCTTAGATCATTAAGCTCCTGTTTCCTCGTGGATGCACACCAGGCCAAAGCAAAGAGAACAAAAAAATGTTGCTGCTAGGAAAAAGTGAACTGCAGTAATGGATCCAAAAGCAAAAAATTCTTGAATCTGATTGGCTGATTCAATAGTGCCCACTTCAGCTTTGTCTGTTTGTGTAGGGGTCGTTCGGGGTCACAGGGACTGTGGGGTTGTGCGGGCAGTCCTTTCACTGATGTGGGCAGCAAGCAGGCAGGAAAGCTGAGGCTGGTACTATAAGCAGGTCCAAGCAGCGGCAGACGCAAGAGAGGGCACGATACTCAGTACCCACCTGCAACAGAGAGAAGACAGGAAAAGAACAGCTTCGTAAGACATTTCTAAAAGGCTCTTCAGCAAACATTTTCATCAAGTGAGTCTGCGATTAGATCTGTTCACTGTGGAGGAAGTTATGCACCTTTTACTCTTCACAAAAACTGAACCGAACTGAATTTGGTTTTCGATTACCACGAAAAGTTAGACTTGCAAAAAACAACAATAATTTATTATATAAGATTTTTTATGTTTTTTAAGACGTCTGTTCTGGTAACTACGCCTGCCCATTTAAAATAACTGTTTTTTTATTTGAATGTATTTTAAAATGTAATTTACTCCTGTGATTTCAAAGTTGAATTTTTATCATCATTACTCCAGTCACATGATCTTTCAGAAATCATTCTAATATTCTGATTTGCTGCTCAATAAACATTTATTATTATTATTGTGTTGAAAACAGTTCAGTAGAATTTTTTCAGGTTTTTATGATAAATAGAAAGTTCAGAGGAACAGCATATATGATGCTGAAATTCAGCTTTAATCACAGGAATAAATTACATTTTAAAATATATTCAAATAGAAAGCAGTTATTTTAAATAGTAAAAATATTTCATAATATTACTGTTTTTGTTGTATTTTGGATCAAAAATCTTACTGTTCAAAAACTTTTGACTGGTAGTGTATGTGTGTGTATAAAATAAAAAAAAATAAAAACAAAAGTATGCATTTATTATTATTTATTATGTTTGTATATATATATATATATATATATAGAATGTGCATTTATTATTATTTTACACACACACACACACACACACACACATATATATATATATATATATATAATAACAATAAATACATGTTATATATGTATATTTACACACACATACATACATAATAAAAATAAAATAACAATAATAAATGTTTGGGTTTTTTTTATTTTTATTTATATATTCATTTTTATTTTTATATTTAAATGATTTTAATTATGTATATAAAATTGGTATATTACTACCTGAACCTAAAAATTCTCAAATAAACCACCTAATAAAGTTACAAATTAAAAACATATAAACACAAATTTAGGAAAAGGTGCAAAGAAGAATTTTCCTGGTTTAAAAACGCATAAATTTAGAGAAGGTTAAATGGCAAAATTAAATGTAAAATTATGAAAAAAGTCATAAAAGTCAAACAAATTGAAAGAGCAAACTAAAAGTCAAAATTAAAATTAAAATAATATAATTTTTCCTTTAAATGTATCCTTTAAAACTAGAAAGAATATTTTTTTTACTCATCATATGAGACAGAAAAATTGATCACCTATAAAGTGTATAATGCTTACTATTTCTTTCAAAATAGAATGTGGAATGGAATGCATTATGCAACAATAAGCAGTTCAGACTTTATCATGCTACGTTATCATCACATGAACTCCTCGTCATGAGGCTATCACATGACATCTGTTTACTGCAGCTAGGAATGTCCGGGTATCATCTCAGAAATAAACTTATTTTGCATTTTTGATCCAGTTTCACGCAAACTTGGGTGCACTGCAATATGAGACTCAGTATTCAATGCATATTATACTACTTATTTTGGCAGATATAGCAGATTATCCAGTTATACAGAAAATGCAAAATTCACTGGAATAGTACTAATCTTGTATACTATTTAGGACGACCGGCATGGGTAGAATTGGAACGCAGCCCATCCTCCACTTCATCACACTATCTCTCTGTGTCACTCGCCCTCGCTCTGTTTCTCACTCATTCTCTATTAGACTCTCACCCGCTGCATAAATCCTTCACACCCCTAAAAATGCCAGAAATGCACTGAAGTCTGCAGAATACTGTCAGTCCGAGCAAATAAAACATCGTCACACACATTCCTGGACTCACACACACCTCACTGGCACAAACACACACTGGGCTCTGTTTTATGCAAACAAACACACACAAAGCAGCCCTTCACAATTTGAAGTTTCAGACCAGGTTGAGGAAAACTGACCCAAAGAGAGCTGTGACGTATCACTAAGAGAGACTGAGAAGGTGGAAAGTGAACGGCGAGGTCATTTCCTGTTTCTCTAAAGTATTGCGAGACCCGCGGTGAGCCAATTGTAGGAAGAGATGTAGCAATGTTCCCGGCCGCATGCCAGTTAAGAGCGGCAGCCCAGACTGAGAGAGAGTGAGAAGCAACACCTTTACTTTTATGATATAGTTACTCCAGTTATTGTTAAGAGAACTATGCTAACTTGGTATTAGCCACCAGTTCCAAAAACTGAAATTGACAGAATGAGGTTTATTACACAATGAGTCATATCTAGAGACCAGAATATTACTGACCACCAGAACAAATAACCCTAGTAACAATCCATAACAAACTTCTGAAAACCAGTCTGAACAGCAACACTCTGTCACGGGGGCAATAATACGCGAGCACCACTAAATATATTCGGGGAAAAAAAAAAAACAACTAAAAAAATGTAATTACTACTAGTAAAAACACATAAACAAATAAAATGTATAATTATATAATACAAATAAATACATGTTAAAATAAATAATCAATTAAATAGAATTATAAATATTGTTATTTATTTTATTTTAATTTATATATAATAGATCACAATTTTATAATTTTAGATTTTAATTTTTAATGTGAATTTTAATGAATTTTATAAATAAATAAAAACAATAATAAAATAAAATCTATATAAATAAATAGTTTATAATAAATATTAATAATAATTATAATAATTTAAAAAATAAATAAATGAATACATGATACCATGTATGTATCATGGAAGTACACACAACAAAAATAAACAAATATATATTTAAAACAAAAATAAACATACGTACACACAAAGG
Source organism: Labeo calbasu (assembly GCA_019740295.1). NCBI lineage: Eukaryota > Metazoa > Chordata > Actinopteri > Cypriniformes > Cyprinidae > Labeo > Labeo calbasu. Next base: position 15,204 of record JAHKKF010533243.1, read on the forward strand.
GCTGTAAAAGACACAAATATATTTAATATATTATAAATAAATGTTAAAACAAATGAAATAGAATTATAAATATTTTAATTTATTTTAGTATTTTATTTATTTATATTACAGATTTTATTTATTTATATTGCATATTGTAACATTTAATATGTTATAAATCAAAACAAATAATAAATCTAAACTATAATTATAATCATATAGTATATATGTAATATTCGTAATAATTTATTATAATAATTTAAATAGTTTATAATAAACAAATAAATGTATACATAATATAAACATGGTAAATGAAATGAAATAAATATATATTCTATTTGATTATTGTTATTTATAATATGTATTTAACTATAATATATTATAAATAAATAAAATAATACAATTAAATATATGATTATAACTCAATAGTTTACAATAAATAAACAAATAAATGTTAAAAACAAACATCATAAATATGGTTATTAGGGAATGACACTATAAAACAAAAACAAACACATATGTACACACAAAGAGCTTTAAAAGACACAAATATATGTAATATATTATAAATCAAAACTATAATTATAATCAAACAGTATATATTTAATATTCATAATAATTTATTAGAATAATTTAAATAGTTTATAATAAACAAATAAATGTATACATAATATAAACATGGTAAATGAAATGAAATAAATATATATTCTATTTATTTGATTATTGTTATTTATAATATGTATTTAACTATAATATATTATAAATAAATAAAATAATACAATTAATATATGATTATAACTCAATAGTTTACAATAAATAAACAAATAAATGTTAAAAACAAACATCATAAATATGGTTATTAGGGAATGACACTATAAAACAAAAACAAACACATGTACACACAAAGAGCTTTAAAAGACACAAATATATTTAATATATTATATATAAATAAAAACAAACAGTAAAATGAAATATAAAATTCCAATTTATTATAATTTAAATAGCTTATAATAAATAAAAACAAATATATACACGGTAAATCAAATAATAAATTCAATTAAATATAAATATTTATTTTTCTATTTATTTGATTATTTTGAAACATTTATTTATAATATATTATGAATAAATAAATAAATGATTATAACTCAGTTTACAATATAAATAAATGTTAAAAACAAACAAACTTGATCATCATGGATATACACTATAAAACATACACACGTACATACACTCACACACAAACACAAAGTGCTACAAATGTCCACAAAACACAGCCCTGTTTGTGGAATGACATATTTTAATCCAATGAGACTTTTAGAGTGGAGGCAAACTGCATCCCGGGAACGCTGAACGCTCGAAACAGGCTAAATGATTTTGTAAAAATGAAAAGAAAGTGATCTCTCTGGATAATGTGAATCCGTGAGCCTTGCAGCGTGATTCTGATCTCGCATTAAACAGGCTCATGCCTGCGTTATCTGTGTTTACTGAGAAGTGGAATAATCACCGTGACAATTAAAGAAAATTCATGCTCAGACTTGGATTCTAGTTTAAGATCCTCGTCTTTGCTTGAACGTAACGATGCTGTTTCTTTGGTCCCTCTTTTTTTCTGGTTAAATGATTTGGTTATGTCATCACCGTATATCTCCCACAATCCTTTGCAGTGGAATAACAATTCTTAGAAGTTGCTGCAAGGTCAAACAAGGAGAGAAAATAAGAACGATAGCGAGGGAGAGAGAGAATGATCTGGAAGTGTGCCAATCAAAGCCCATTAAAAAGTCAAACATTTTTGCCACTGGGAGGAGAACTGGATGTTATGTTCCCTTTTCAGAGATGGAAACTATTTCAATGATTCACATGAATGAGATAATAAGTGCTTTATTCTTTTTGCACGTTGGCTTATGGATTTATTTACGTCTGCACTGATGTCTAATACACTCCTGCCAGCGAGAAATGCTTGATTGAACATTTGATTTCCTGTGGCTCTGTTTGCAATTTGACAGCCGGCCGATATTAAAGACCAGTGTTTTAAATGGAGGAATTATAATGAAAGGTTAAAATCAGTCTGAGTTTAGTCTGTGTCTAGGAAACACAAAACAAACTCTCCCTGCATAGAGCTTTGACACTTTAAATATGCAGAGTATTAGTATTAAAAAGCTGTGTTTTTAAATCATATCTGTAAACAAACTAGCTACATCCTAAGCATATGGGAAGTCGCTACCATTTAAGGCTGTAAAAGAGTGTCGTTAATGAGCGCCACCAACACTTTTATAAATAGAAGGATACGGAACTGCAATACTAACCAAGAAGGATTTTTACAGGATGATGTCATAGAACTTTCATAACTTCCAAAACAACTTTACGCAGTTCGGTATAGATGATATTTAAAGTCCCAATGAAATCACAGTTGAGGTTTTTTGGCTTTGAGTTTCAATATGTTGGCCTTAAGGTTATGTATAAGCTAGTATGCTCCAAAACAATAACAAAATTACTAGATATAAGCATTCAAAACATACATTCTCTAAATTGCGCCAATATGGATCAACGATTTTTACTTCTGTCCAATCAAATGCTCTCTAGAATCCAAAGCGTCCCGCCCCCTACGCTATAAATTAATGCTAAAGCTTCGGCTGAAATCGGTCAGTTGTTCACAGAGTTAGTATTTTTTGTACAGTGAATGGCACGCAGTGCACTATATAGGGATAGAGAACAATTCAGACAGTGTAAATACGCTTTCCTTTGGGGCAAAAGAAGTCTGGTTTCGCGTTGCATCACATAAACCACCACAGTGCGCACACAGTATGCTCCAGAATGCTATATTTTAGTATAGTAATACAGATAAAATTAGGAGGAGAAACGGTTAGACAAACAGCACTAACGAATAAAAGTGCCATGCACCAACATAAATTACATAATTTTCAAACCACACATCGTTTGCATCATTATAATCACTGTTTTGCTTTAGTGACAGTTTTGCATTGAATCTAACTGTAACTGTCAAGTGCAGCTTTACTTACATCAATGGCTCTGGCCCAAGCTGTGATCTCAACAAATAGCTATTAGCTATCCTAAAAAGGGGGCGTGACTCGATATGCCCCACCCTGTCTTCTTATTTCAGTTGAAATTGTGTCAACACATAGAATAACACTGCATGTTTCAAGGCACTTCAGTGGATCTTGTTCTTGGACCTGAACATCAAGAACTTCAAACTAAAGAACCATATAGCAACCCAAGAACCATATAAGCCAACCTTAGATTCCCAAAAATGAAGGTTATATGATGTATAAAACTGATGAATATGTTGATGTATAAAAGCATTAAACTTTTAAGAACAGTTTATTTCAGAAAATCCTCAAAACCACATAACTACAACCTTACAAGCACATTTGAAGAATGTGGGTAACCAAGTAGTTGAAGTTAGCCATTGACCATTTTTTTGTTTCCATACTATGGAATTCAACGGCTAATGTCAACTGTTTGGTTTCCCACATTATTCAAAATATATTTTGTGCTCAACAGAAGAAAGAAACTTGTAGAAGTTTGGAACGGCGTGAGGAAGAGATTTTCATATTTGGGTGAACTATCCTTTTAAGTCTTTTCAAACAATCAGAGACAAAGAATAGATTTTATGATGTCACTATGCAACTCAGAACCAAAATGCTTCTGATCTGGAATCAGGCACCGTGTGAACGCTCTAAAATGCTGATTGCAAATGCTCCAAGTTCAGCCAAATCTAAATCAGCATTTTTTTTTCTTTTTTCGGCATTAATGCATGAAGGAACTGGCCTGAATCTGGGTGGAGTGCTTGATCAGAAAGGTGTGCGGGCAGCGGAGATGGTGATCTAAACCACAGCCTTCCATCGCTTGACTCAGATGTGTGTAGGTGATGATTGCCATGTTGGAAAGGGTTGAAAATAGTATCATCACCATGGTTACACAGCACAAAGCTTCAAGCGAAAGCCCTTCTACCCAGTAACTCAGAAACATGCACGGCTCTAAACGTACCACAAAGCAGCTTGAATCGGAAAGGTCAAAGGTTAATGATTTTCAACATACTATTTATTACCTAATCAAATGATTATTGTTAGCAATGCAGTCATTGAGGTAGATAAGAGTTAGGAATGTATCAAAATAAAAACTC
>JAHKKF010533243.1:19373-37004 GCA_019740295.1 Labeo calbasu
CGCGCAAACAAATCTTGACACGTCCAACACGCGGCCGCCATCAGACATATTTTATTAGTTGCATTAAAGACTACAGGCATTATTTGCATGCAAAAACAACCCTTTGCGAATAAAATGCGAAAAAGACAATGTTACTTAGACAAAAAGCAAGAACAATCGAGGATAAGACATGTTCGCGTGGAGATGTGAGATGGCGTGAACAAACAGATGTGCTATTACAATACCTAACACAGGTGCAACACATTTATCATCCCAACTGCTGTTTAACAGCTAGCATATGGGATTAAACCAAGAGTATTTCTGCATATAATATTCAATCCATGACAATCCACATTACATTGTTAATAGAAATTCCGAACAGAAAGCATGTGGTATTAAACCAACAATTAATTAACAAGAATCTTTCTGCAGCAACTTTACAATCCACAACAATGCACATTACATTGTTAATGGAAAATCTGACCAGAATCTGATGCGAATTATAGTGTGCTTCCATGTGCTTATTTTCGCAACACTTTCACTTTCTCAACTACAGGACGCCGTCGACAAAACCCGAAGACTTGGCGCCAGACCACCCTGACAGATCATTTGTTTATTTTTCCTCCCCCCCCACAAACAAAATTGTATCTTCAAACATCCGAAACAATTGCTTTAATCACACGCCACCAATCAGCACTCAGCATCGACATTCGTTCCTGGCTTTCTGATTTCCCAGCGTTCGAAATAGTCTGCAGCACGGTGAAACAATAACCCGCGTAAGTGCACTAAAAGTCAGCATAACCTGTTCTCAAGCGATCTTACATGTTTCCGTTTTAGCGCAGCCGACGAGCAGACCTGCGAGAGCTCGAATCCATATGTTTCTCTCTGCAGTGAGAGCGTGTTCAGCGTTTACTTACATGACTGCACGGAAGAGTGACGCACTCAGACAGAAGTGAAAACCTGCGTCAACATCTCTCTCCCCTCGCTTTTCCCTCTCGCAGACAGTTACGCTCTCGCACACACGCCCCTGTGCAGTCCCAGGGTGCCTGACTGGGTCCTACCGCTCTGAAATCTAGCACGAGCCATATTAGGAAACAGCAGTTAAACATGTCACACGTAATTTACATGCGGGGGGAGTGGAGAGCGCGGCTCTGTCGTAAGAGGGAAAAAAAGAGAAGAAAAAACCCTGCACGCGCTGGTACGCGCATAAAACAAACAGAAGGGAAGTGAGACCCGAGAGGGGGGTTTAAAAAAGGAGAAGTGCTCTCAGGTTCAACAGTTAACCAATCGCACGGTTGCCACTGTCTAAACAAGTAGCCGGTCGCGCAGGGGTGGGGGAGTTTCCTGCCAAACGCGCACACAACCGCGCAACTTTTTCGAATGCAGCTGAGATTCCCCGTCGTGCCGTGCTGTTTGCGATTGCCTAGACATAACAAACTGCAGTTCGCCACAAAGGCACACTGTAAAGTCAAAAACAGCCCACACACACTGAACAACCCCCAATCCCACACACACTAAGAATGCAAAAGTGGTGCAATGCTTCAAGCCGTGGCAAAAGACAGTCAGACAGACAGGAGAGTGAGACAGTACAGAAAAGCAGTTCTTACCTCTCACATCATGATTAGTATTGAGCGCGCGTATGTGTGTGAGAGATCAGACATGGGCGGCAGGCCGCGACAGCAGAGCCTCAGGCACCGGGTGGACCATTCTCAGAGAGGAGGAGAAAGAGAGAGAGACAGATAGAGAGAGACAGAGCGCTTAGGCTGCGCGTGTGGCTGCTGGTTGCGCCACTGTGTGTATGTGTGTGTGTGTGTGTGTGTGAGAGAGCCGAGAGCCTGCGAGAAACAGCAGCACTGCGCAGAGCAGCGAACTCAAGCGCCAATCACGCTGGCTGGAACCGCCCACCGACACAACCAGGAAGTGCCGCCACTGCTGCTGCTGCCGCTGCTCTGTGAGTTCCTCACCGAAGAGAGAAGAAAATGAGAAGGGGAGGGGACAAAAGGAAGGAAAGGGAGGTAAAGAAAAGAAAACGAGTGTGCTTGTGAGATTACATCGTGCTTTCCCAGGAGTCTGTCTGCGTTCGGCACCAGACTGCAGTGGGACACGCGCACACACACACAGCTGTACACCTGGTGCATTGTGCGGCAACGTTATCTGCTGCTGGGAAAGGCAGGATTTGCTCTTAAATTGACTCTGAATCATCACTATCTGGGTTACGGCCATTTCGGGAGAGAAATATATCTTTGCGGTTGCTTCGAATGAAGCCTTTTCCCAATAATCCGCTTTGAAAGTGTGATACATTTACACCATTAAACGATACTCAGGAGAACTGGGCTGTGTTAAATTATCTCACCGATGTTAATACTAACAAACTCCCACATGGTCAGGAATTTAGTCTCGAGTCCCGTTCCTTTAAACTACACAATGCTTTCCTGCAGGACCACAAAGCATTGAAACTGGGACATCAATTCATTATCTTCAGTAAAAAATGCTTCATTGCATTATTTGCATACTTGAGCCTCACCCAGCAAAGACTGCGGTTATGACTCCATCCGACCGCTGGAAAAATGACACACAACTCATGATAGAATAATCATAATAACATAATAATAAAAGTTTAGAGCCTTTTCTGCAAAAGTCGATTGAAAAAGGAAATCATAACTCTGCTGTTGTTCACACGGCCTTCAACACAAGGAATTTTGCTTTCGTGAGAATTGTTTTGAGATTCACTTACGTGGCCAGTTCAGGGAAGTGTGAAAAGCTCAAGTTTGTGTGGGGTCAAAAGTGCTGTCGTATTGATGGGCTGTTTTAGGTTCATGGCTTGAGGGCCTAAAAATGTCAACAGCATGTGCATGGAAGACAACTGCTAAAAAGAGCTACAAACCAGTTTTATTTTAGTATTATTTATATACTATTATATTAATATTAATAATATTTTGAAATAACTTTTGTTTTAGCTTTTTTAGTTTTCATTTTAAATTTTGCTTTTAATTTAAGTTTTAGTAATTGTATGTGCTTTGGTCATTTTTATTATTTATTTATATTTATATTTAATTTATTTTTATTTAGTTTTTAGTTAGTTTTAGTCATTTTAGTACTTAGTTGCCAATACAATACAATGCATTTGAATTTTTCTTCCCCTGTTTTTCTAATATTTTGTTTAAAATTTATATTTAATTTTAGCTTTATTTCTGGCTAAGAACCATTCATTTAAAAAGGAAGAGATCATCAGATTGACATTTAGAATGACCAACCACAATTAGTTTTACTTTTAAATGCATTTCTGCCAAAATGCATACATGTCATTTCAAGGGTCAATTTATGTGGAACATTTTTTATAATATATTATCTGTAATAGTTGATGCCAAAAAAAAACCTTGTTTAAATAACTGGAGAGAAACAGAACACAACCACAACCAAAGGCAAAAATGTATCAAAAAGTAAACATTCAACAAAAAGTAAAAATGTGAAAAAGTGTCAAATCTAAATATGCAAATCAAAAATTACTTCCCTCCAAACGAAATTGATCATTTGAGTAACTAAAACAGAATATACTAACTATATCCATAAGAACTACTGCACTAGTTTTAATTCCATTTTAGAAATTTGAATTACATTTAGATTGGATGGTACACTGTAAATGTGGATTCTGCCACATTTGTATCTAATGGGTACATAATAAAAACAACCTTACTGAATATAAGTGGAAATAACTTTCTGAGTAAAAAAAAAAGTAATAGATTTAAAATGCATTTATTTCATACTAAGTATAGTTAAAGTCTAACATATCGCTTCATACAAAAATTAAACTTTATTTGGTGTACTATTTGTGCACAATGCACGTCTTAATATTAAGCCTAAAATGTGTTTTGATGTCACTATTGACGAGGATTGTGTCTTTAAATGCAAAATATTTAATAATTAAGTACATAATATGTCAATGTGTTTGTAGTATACTTGGAGTATAAATGTATTTTAAATACATTTTAGTATATTTATTTTTCACTAGGGTTTTGACATCATGCACTGAATTCTTGTTAAAAGCACAATTGTAAAGTCGATTTCCCCATGTCTAGACATCAGTGTGGTTCATGTGGCCATTTAAGCACCTAATAAATGCAATTTTAGTCACACTAGTGCACTAGTTTCCTTTTAATTTAAAACATTCATGTGAACAACAATAGGCCGATATCAAAACGGTTAGCTGTTTAGGTACTCTTTGGCCGGCATCAGCGATAAATATATGATAATTTATGGAGCTGACACCAAAACCAAGGCTACAGTCCAACTCTGGTTTATATTAACAACCACACACACACACAAACACACTCATTTCTCATTTCACTATGACTACCTCTTTCCCCATTACCTTCAACTGACCGATTTATTCAGATATTACACATGAGGGAAAATATGTCTTATCCAATATTTGCTGTCTTTTTCCTTTCCGCTCATACTTTCGTGTCTTCATACTTTTAAAAGCTTGTTCTGGTATTAAAAGTGACGAAAGTGGCAGAAATAGTCACACGAGAAGAAAAGACGGTCATACTTTCCACTGAAACGACTCTCGCTCGCTCCCTAGCTGTAATGATAAATGGAAACCTGTTAGCAGACTTCTAAAATGGCCAAACACAAGTTTTGCATCCCTATCATTTTACATGTACATCTCTCTAAATGACTGTTTACATGTGAGCACCAGTGTTTGTATAAAACTAGCTAAAACTAGCTGAATGTTAAAACATTTTATTTTTCAGCAACATAACCTTGTTCACCCGATTTCAAAACAGTCTAGCATTGAAGTTTGTGAAGCTGGGAAGTCTGATTCATTTCAGACAATGAGTCTGTTCATAGTGATTCATGTAAATAATGATTCAGTGACTAAGTAAATAACACACCGATTAATTTTAACCTCTGAATGTTCTTTTTTGAAGCAAAAATATTTATTTTCTAGGTTTTTCAGTTGTATTTATTTAAGTTGCATTATAATTAAGTTGGGTTAACTACTATATAATAATTCATTACATTTATATAGCACTTTTCTGCTTTTTCTAAGCACTCAAAGTGCTCTACGTTGTGAAGGGGGATCTCCTCGTCCACCACCACTGTGCAGCATCCACCTGTATATGCTATATATAATAATTAGCTTGTAGTTTGGCAGTTTCAACAGCTTCGAAGTACCTTCCCCAGCACTGGTGTGCACCAACACACACGTGAATGCTTGCTCAATAAATGAAATCAATAAATAAAACAAATGCTTATATTTATGTGGACTCTGAGTTTGTGTGGACTGAGTATGTATGCTACCAATGCATTATAATGAATAGAGAAGAGTGTTAAAGCACAAGCTGACTGGGGTGACGATTTATGTTGGTCTGGCTTCATGACATCAGAACTGTTTCTTGAGTTTTCTTGACCTCTCTGTGCCAAACACACTGACTCACCAAACAGATATCTAGACGCGCACATGATCGTCAAACACACACATTCAGACCGAATTTTCTGGCTACAACCACACCGAGGTGCCTCCCTCTCTCTCTCTCTCTCTCTCTCTCTCTCTCTCTCTCTCTCTTTCTCAAACCCTCATATCATCTCTCACAGTTTTTTTAAAGCTTCACCATTTATAGCTTGAACATGTCTGAGTGAACAAGTTGCAAAGAAAGGAGTGAAAGTGATTGGGTGTGGCTGTTTACACAGTAAGTCATTGGGATCGCCAGTATATAGTTTACAGAAAGAGAGGTATGCTGGTTTAAAGACTTACCTAGGCAAATGTTTTACTAACAACATAAAGTCTGGTCCTCAATGACCAATTTTAGACAAGAAGAGATTGTCTGACCAACATTCTAAGTTTTCATTTCAAAAAGTTTCTTATGCTCACCAGAGCTGAATTTATTTGATTAAAAACCCAGTAAACACGGTAATATTGCACAATTATTACACTTTAGAATGACTCTTTTCTATTTTAATATATTTTAAAACTGAATTTATTCCTTTGATGCAAAGCTGAATTTTCAGCATCATTACTCCAGTCTTTAGTGTCACATGATTCTTTAGAAATCATTCTAATATGATTTTCTGCTTAAGAAACCATTATTATTATTAACGTTGAAAACATTTGTGACCCTGGACCACAAAACCAGTCATAAGGGTCAGATGTTTTTAAATTAAGATTTATACATCATCTGAAAGCTGAATAAATAAGTTTGTTAGAATAGGACAATATTTGGTTGAGATACAAGTATTTAAAAATCTGAGGGTCCAAAAAAATAAAAATACTAAGAATATCACATATAAAGTTGTCCAAATGAAGTTCTTAGCAATGCATATTCTCAATCAAAATTAAGTTTTGATATATATTTACAAAACATCTTCATGGAACATGATCTTTACTTAATATCCTAATGATTTATCGGCATAAAAGAAAAATCAATAATTTAGACTTTTGGCTATTGCTATAAATATACTCGTGCTACTTAAGACTGGTTTTGTTGTCCAGGGTCACATTTCTGCTGCTAATATTTTTGTGATTGGGCAGCTGTGCTTTTACATTTTACATTTTTTTTTAGGACTTGTTTACATTTTAAGGATTTGTGGATGAACAAGTTCAAAAGAACAGCATCAAATTGAAATAGAAATCTTTTGTAACATTAAAAAAGTTTTTACTGTCGCTTTTGATTAATTTAATGCACCCTTGTGCACTTTATTTATTTATGTTTTTCAAATGGTAGTGTATGAGCAAAAGTGACCACAGTTTATTTTGTTTTTACATGCCGTAAGTTAATGGTGGTGCAATAAATCATACTGCAATGTGGAAAAAATGTCTTCAGACAAAAGCTTCACAAATAATCTCTATGAATACTGATGAAATAGCAAGTTGCACAGACTCACTTTTAAACAGAACTTCTGCTTGTCCAAAAATTTCAGGATCCTGTCTCCAAATTAAGAACATCAATCCGAAGTTAGGATCTGGATATTTTAACCAGTCATGTTGGGTTTTTGGTGACAGGACCTTGAAAAAAGACTTATTTTACAGACAAAACTCAGAAAACAAACCGTAAATTACAGTTCTAATTATTTTAAAGAAATATTTCACCCCAAAAAGAAAATTATCTCATTAAGTACTTACCTTCATGTCCTTCCAAACCTGTAAGACCTTCATTTAAGGATGTCCTTACTACCTTTCTGGGCCTTGAACATGGTAGTTGCGTTGCTGTCTATGCAGGTTCAGAAAGCCCTCGGATTTTATAAAAAATATCATAATTTGTGTTTGGAAGACGAACGAAAGTTTTACGGGTTTGGAAAGACATCAGTGTGAGTAATTAATGACAGAATTTTCATTTTTGTGTGAACTATCCCTTTAGGTGCCTTAAATAAAACTTTGAAACTCTAATAATTATCTACTTTCAGAATGGCAAACTTTGGGAAATCTAGTAAATAGTTCTTTAATTGTATCAGCACGGTATGATTGACCTATATTTCCAACAGACACTATTTTTCAAATATTTTATGTTAATTTAACATAAGTCGAGGCACTAAGTATGGCTTTGCTCACCCCATCACATTAGGTGTGGCGGTTTGGAGAAAAAGTCCCTGCTGTTGTTAAAACCCATTTGGAGATCACAGACTTACTCACGCGGCTTGCGTGAACACGGGGCCATTTTGAATCATGCAAAATATGAAAGTCACACCTGAACATGGAGAGCAGACAGGAAGTTCGCCTCCTGAACAGGAAATAAAAACCATGAGGTGACAAAGACAGCTGTCAGCACCATCTTTTTATCAAAGATGACTGCATGATGCCTTCCTTTAGCTCTCATTCGAGCTCCAGAATCCGTGCAGGCAAATGTACAGATACACACACTGAACGAGGCAGAAATTTTCAGTGCACAAAAAACCTCAGTCTCTCTCTCTTTCTCTCGTCTCAGCACTGGTATGTGTCAGGATGCTGTAAATTGTGCTGGCTGGTGGATGTGAACTCTTGCTGGGTTAGAGAATATTCTCGTTACTCAGTAAGTCTGGACACCTCTCGCCTCTACAGCTCATCTCGCTCTCGAATAACCTCATTTAAACCCTGCAAACCACACCCGTTTCTCTTGCACGGTCCCTCACGTCTTGTATATTTTATTACATTATCTGAGCAGAGCTACTCGGAGCTAAATGATCTATTAAATAATTCAGCAAAATCCCTGCTTTTCGGAATATTACGCCGTCTCTCTCAGCACATTTTGCTCAGATGACGCGTACAGGCATCAGCAGCCGTCTGAATAACGTAATTGTGACTCAAGGTTTCGACGCTGGGCTTCGGCGTCTAGCTGCATTGCTGAAAGTCACCGGCGATGTTTCAAATGCCCTTGATAAAAGCAGCATTGTGCTGGCCTACTTTACTGATTTATCGAAGGCATTCAGGCCTTGAGTTACTACAGCACCCAAACTAAAGCACTGCCCTACATCACAATGCTACAACCACTTTTCTAGCAGAATTACCTTTGATGATACAATAATCGGTTTGCAAACACTATTAAAGGATTTCTAAGCTGCTCTTTAGTCTTTGTGGCGTCGATTCATTATTTAGCTCGAAATAATCTAAAGCTGTAACGAACTGAAATGCAAAGACAGCGAGACTCAGTGTTCTCCAGGTTTACTGATCTCTGGAGGCCTTCTGCTCATAGTTAACAACACTGATCCTTTTTTCCAATGGCTTTTTGATTTACAGAAACATTCTGGGAAAACCATATTTAGACATTTGCTATGTCTTCATCACCTAGCGAATCGATCTCTTTCAGAGAAGTAACAGAAGATATCTTCTCCTATAGCCAATTGTTTGTGTAGCAAAAACATAATAAAAGTAAAGATTTTCTTGGAGTGCTGTCTTATCCATTATATCTATCTATCTATCTATCTATCTATCTATCTATCTATCTATCTATCTATCTATAAAAAAGATTAATCGTGATTAATCGCATCCAAAATAAAAGTTTGTTTACATAACATGTATATAATGAAATATATATATATATATATATATATATATATATATATATATTCATATTAATAAATGATTTAGATTATATATAAATATTTATATTACATATATTTCTTAAATCGGATGCAATTGATCATGATTAATCGATTTGACAGCCATATATAAGTTAATCGATTAATCACGATTAATTGCATCCAATTAAAGAAATGTACGTAATATACATATTTCTTAAATTGGATGCAATTAATCGCAATTAATTGATTTGACAGCACTATATATGCTGTCAAATCGATTAATCGTGATTAATCGCATCCAAAATAATTTTTGGAACATAATATATGTGTTAAACCGATTAATCGCGATTAATTGCATTCAATTTAGTAAATATATATACATATACATGTATATATACATATATACACATTTTTTTTCTTAAATTGGATGCAATTAATCACAATTATTTAATTTGACAGCATTATATAAATGTTGTCATATTGCATCCAAAATAAAAGTTTGTTTATATATGTGTCAAATCAATTAATCACTATTATTATATATTTGTGTGTGTGTGTGTGTGTATATATATAATTTTTTTTTTTGTTTTTGTTTTTTTTTTTACATTAAAAGTTAGCCTCTGTAATTACTCTAAAAAGTCTTCAGACTAGTTAAAAAATGAATATAAAGAATACTGTAATGGAATGAAAACATAACTTTTATAATGTTATACCTTTATTTAATTACCATCTTTAATTACCAAAAATTAAAGAATCAAATGTGTCATTTTTTAAACTCATGCAGTGCTACAACTAATATTTGATGTTAAATTCTAGTCCAGAGGCTCTTTACCCACTCAGAAAACTCGGTTGCTAAATTAGGAAACTAGTTTCACTTGCTCAAACAGTTCAAATAGCGAGAAAACAGGAAGTTTATGAGTAACAGTGAGTGAGAAGTTCTCAGTTTGCAAACGTCCTCTTTTTGGAACAAGGTCTTACAAAACCTAACAAAGCCTGACACTGTTTGACCCAAAGTGTGTTGGGCAAGAAGCATTTCAGTTTGCTTGGAGAGAAGCAGGAAAAAATTAAACAGCTCTCGATGGCTAAACAGAACGGCTGTTCATCTCCTCCCGCCAAATATTATCACCAGCTACAGATGTATTGCAATAAACAAAAAGCATAATCTCACGTCACACCTTACATTAACACCTCCCAAGAGTGTCCTAAAGAAAAGAAACAGCTTAATATAATCATAACAAACCGTCCTTTGAGCCTCTCATACATTCAGAAGCAAAGTCGCCGGTGTGTTTTACACAGCAAATGGCGTTTGGCAGAAGATTTACATCACTGATTCTTCAAACCGACTTTGAATATAATCAAATAAGTTGCGGGGGAACATCCGAGAAGAGAGAGCGAGCGATCGGTAGCTATTATGACTCTTCAGCAAAGTCTAACTTCATCAAATGGAAATTTACAAAACGATACATACGTAAAAAGGCCGTGTAAGCGGTTTGCATACCAGAACTTGAACGTTCATAAGACAAAGAGACTCAAGAGGAAGCGGTCAAGCGTGTTAGAATACACACTGTAAAAATGTTAATCATTTCAAGAGAAAACAATGCAAATATGCATAAAGTGTACAATAAGTTACCATATATTTTGAAAAATACTGTATAGTAATATATTTAAATATATTAATAACTTCAATATATTGTAATATAATTACTAAAAGTATAATATTTATTAAAATATTTTAATGGTAATAAACTGCAAAATACAAAGTGACCCAAATTTTTTTAAGATCAAGATCTTGCAAACAAAGCAACCGTTTTTTTTGTTTTTTTTTACAGTGTACAGTATGCACATACTGAAAACATATATAAAAAAAATGCTAAAGCAACATGTGAAGTTTTAAAATATTCATATTCAAAACTTTTCTGTTTGTATGCACATAAAATACTGCAAAAAGTTTAAATCAGCCATCAACCTCGCAATTATAAAAACATCAAAATGTCAAAAATCCACATCAAAGAGTGTAACTGTTAGTTTTTTTTTAAAGCAATATATAATACACATACATACATATATATACATATATATATTTTGTTTTTCTTCAGAAATTCCCTTTCTTAGATAAGTTTGGATTTTGCAATAGATGCAAACCGAATATATAGAGTAAATGTGTATATTTAAAGCTGTTTGCGTTGGTTTGGTTCTTACCCGCTTGTAGTGCGAGAGCTGTATCTCCACTGAGAGTGAGACAGGAACTCACACATGGGTAACCAGCCAATGTGGCTCACCGCAATGCATTCTGGGCCAGATACGAACGTATGCCCCGGTGTGTCACAGTGCACGACCAAGCATGCATGCAAAACACTGCATTAAGATGTTTAAGCTTGTGCGCGTGTTTACGGTTTCAATGTGCGATCACATGATAAAGCGCAGACTGAAGCAACTGCGAGTGTGTGTTCAGCGATCATTCTCTCTATCGCCATGGAAACCTGCTTTTATCTTATTTGCATCTGGGTGTACCAGCCGCAGAGAGAGCTGTGTCATTTTCCCCCAGAAAACACCACTGCCCTCCTCAGAGACGCTGACAAGTTTGCCATACGCGTAAACACGTTCCTAAATGCTGAACGTAGAAACAACAATGCGATAATCCTGTTTAGAATCTCATACTAATAAACTTGCCCTAAAAGTCAAGGCTTCAAAAAGAGGAAACAACTGTCATACACAGCTAAAGATAACACAGTGCAACGTCTTGCACAGGAAGAGGGTTGCAACTGCTTTATACAGAAGCCCCGAAAACTATTTTAACATGTGAGTCAAGCTTAAAAAAAAGTTATTAGTGTGTGAGTCACACTTGAAAAGTTTTAAACCAAGTGGTTTATGCACACAAATAAAACATTAAAACATTGCATTTATCGTTTTTTTTATTTTAAACCTACTGTAACAAACATCTTTTGTTCAAAAAATGATTGTGTGAGAGCATGTACTTGTGTTTGCTTGTAAATTAGTGTGCATGCATGCACTGTGTGTGTGTTTGTGTGTGTATGTGTGTGTGTGTGTGTGTGTTTAAGAGGTTACTTGAGGTCTGTAGTTCACTCATGCCAGGTGTGTTATCTCAGACGTTCCACATGACTGAGTCGATGGTAGAGTTCCTCTTCTAAACTCACTCACCTGGTACAAAAACACTCACACGTCTCACTAATGCAACCTTCTCGGGTGTTACTTACACTAATGAGAGAGAGAAACAGATTTAAGGCTAGTATATTTGTACAAATAATGCTGGTCAAATACCATTGGAGATGCGTTTTGAGTTCTTACAATGACAAAAAAAACTTTTTGGGTCAACATGAAACAGTATTTCCAACCTATTTTTCTTCCATTATCTGACATAGAGTGAAAAAGAACATTTAATGAGAAACATAAATTGTACGGCAGGATTTTAAACACATAAAATTGATTAGATCACCAAAAGGGGGTGTATCTCGTCAAAATGGAGCCAGATGTGAATGCCAGTTTGCTGATTATGCAAGCTACTTCACTTCTTCTCTTTGGGAAGTATTTTAACCTGGAACATGGTATTCCATGTTTTCTGCTATTGCCGTGAACTTTATTACTTCAGTGCAGTTTTGTTGTTTTTTATTGAAAGTTAAAAAGTAAATTTAAATAATATAAAATACAAATATTGGATTAAAAACTTAACAAACAAGAAAAAAAAAAACCTACAATCTGAAATGCTGAAAAAACTAAAATAAATTTAATTTGAAGTACTAAAATTACTAATTTAAAAATACATTTAAATTGTTTGGAGATTTTTTTAAAAACAAAACAAACCTTAATGAGGGAAAACAAAATAAAAAACAAATTAAAATGAAAAATAAAAATATAAAACAATTTAAAATACTAATAAAAACCACAATAGTACTAAAATAACAGTCCATGTGACATCAGTGGTTCAATCGTAATGTTCTGAAGCTACGAGAATACTTTTTGAGTGCAAAGAAAATAAAAACAATGACTTTATTCCACAATTTCTCTTTGCATAGTTTTTGTTTTCTTTGTGCACAAAAAGTATTCTCGTAGCTTTATAACATTACGGTTGAACCACTAATGTCACATGAACTATTTTAACGATGTCCAAACTAACTTTCTGGGCCTTGAACGTGGTAGTTGCGTCTATGAACTGTCTATTGCGGTCAGAAAGCTCTTAGATTTCATCAAAAATATTTAATTTGTGTTTCGAAGATAATGGCGCGTGATTAATTACAGAATTTTAATTTTTTGGTGAACTATCCCTAGTGAAAAATAAATATGCTAAAATGTATTTCATATACATTTATTTCATGATATACTACAAATACATTTACATATTACATACTTAACAAAAATACCATTAAATTGTATTTTTATACTAGAACAACTGATTTTAACGCATTTAACGCACTTTAATTGTGTTGAAGCAGTGGTGAAGTCCAACTAAAGATATACTTAAGTATATTTGATTGTGCTAATGTGGAACTACTGCAAGTATACTTTAGGTACACCTTAAATATTTTGCGTTTAAAGACCGATATTATTTAAAGATCAAACAATCCTCATCAGTGGTGACATTAAAACATATGCTTTATATTAAGAAATGTGCATTGTGCACAAGTAATATGTCAGTAAATGTTAATAGACTTGAACTATACTTAGTGTATAATAAATGCATTTTAAATTTATTACTAATGCATTGAAAATATCACCCAGCAATGAAAAATCTGTCATCATTTACTACTAACACACAGATATTTTTAAAAAACGTTGTAGTCAAACAACTTTGGGCTCTGTTAACTTTCATTGTATGAACAAAACAGTGAGACATTCTTCACAATATCTTCATTTGTATCCTACGCGTAAAAAAAAGAACAAGCGGCATGAGATTGAGTGAATGATGAAAGAATTGTATTTCTTGGGTGAACTATCCCTTTAAATTACCTTTTAATAAATTAAACAGGGTGTACTTGAATTTCATGTTGAGCTTATGTCCTTATGATGTCATACAAGAACCTTTAAGCTCCAAGTATATTAAAGGAGAACCCTTCCAAGTTCTAATTATACTATAAGAAAACCTTTTAAAAGAGTGTTATTATGCCACAGAAAAACATATTTAAGTTTGAATAAAAATTCAAGAAAATCCAATTAAATAAAGTTCCAATGATATCACTGAAAACCTCCACCTATCGTCCAATAGGAGGATTTTTGTAAATTCTTGTTACATATTAGAATAACTTTTTATGTTCCAAAGATTTCAATGAACTTCCAAAGAGAAGCAATCTGTGGTTTTCTAAAGAACCATTCATCTGCCGCTGAAACAGATGGATGGTACCTGGAACCAACACACCAATAACTTCCCATCAAAAACACACCACACAGCCAACCATAACTGAACCGAAGAAACCTTCAGAGTGATGCAGAGAAAGAGGAATGAAAAACGAGGCCGCGTGAAGAAACGAACCACATAGAGAAAGAAAGCGTGCGCAACATACAATGCCTCATTTCAAACCTTCCCCAGCTCATTTCTAACCTGGCACGTCGCTGAATATCAGGACGGCAAACATTCTTAGCTTGCGAAATACCCATTCCAACACCATTCCCAAGTCACCGGTGGACAGGAAGTCCTCGTCTAGCCCTCTGAGTAATGGCACACAGACAGTCTGCGGTCCTACCTGACTCTGAGCCGCTCAGATCCAGTCCCGTATGTCCTCTCTGCTGTCTGCCGACAGGAAGCACATTCAGTCCGTCCCTATTTACAGTCCCCTGGCACTGCAGTACGGCTCACAGCTGGTGCATTCCTGCTCCGCTCTGCCTCAGCTGATGGAGAGAGGAGAGATAGAGGAGAGCAGACAAGCCAGACAGGGAACGAGGGAAAGAAAACGCAGGGTAAGAACATACTGTACAAATCATCTACTGTGAATGTGAGGTCAGCAGATGCTGATCAGCCAATGAGGGTCTTGATCTGAGACAACATGAGGAAACTGCATAATGCACCTCTTATTATTTCATCCATATCCCAGCGAACTGCACGAACAGAAGCATTATGATTCAAAGCAGACACATCAGCAGTTATTGACGTCTCGCTGATGATACCTAGAGCGGCGACTATCAAGTAACAAGGCCATTTTCTTGTCCTCATGTCAGTTAGTCATCACTCAAATGCAATTAAAATGCAGTTAAAGACCAGATGACTTCATAATTGGAGTTTTATGGTCCATTTAGTCCATGTCTGTGAGTTTTGAGGTCATGGATGTGTGGTGTACTAGTACAAGTTGGCAAAATACACAAGCAAGCATGACAACAAAAATGACAGTATAGACAGTAAAAATGCTCTCTTTACTGAGAAATTTGACAAATCTTCCTTACTTAGTTCCCCCCAGGTTTCAAGCGTAGCGATAGTAGGTAGCAAATCAAAGTTGTCTGTGACATTATAATACATTTGGAATTATTATAATTACAAAATGACAACGCAAAGATTCTTCTATGAAGCATTCATGTCTGAACCAGAAATGATTACTTTCTACGGCAACGCCAAAATAGGCACCTATACGCAAAGAAAATTATAGTCATTGAAGTGTATGAACAATCATAAAGATTTATAACTTGACTCACATCTGCAGAGTCAGTCACAAACGTGAGCATGATGGAAAATGACTAATGAAAAGTTAGTCAAACTACTGTATTTTCCTGTATTAATTTAATGAGACAAAAAGTACAATGTTTTATATATCATATAATCCACAAGTAATTACACAATAAAAATTTAAAAAAAAATATCATGATATAATGATTATACTAGTGCTGTCAAACGACTAATTGCATCCAAAATAAAAGTTTTTGTTTAGATAATACATGTGTGTGTGGTTTATTTACTTACACTATATATTTATTATGTATATATAAATACACACACATGCAGTATATATTTTAAAAACATGTACATGTATTTACGTGTATATATTTATATTCATATTATTCAAATTATACATTTAGTATATTTAGTATATAAACATTTTTTCTTAAATATATACAGTGTGTATTTATATATATATATATACATAAATAAACACAGTACACGCACATATAGAATCTGAGGGTGTAAAAAAATCTAAAAATTGAGAAAATCGCCTTTAAAGTTGTTCAAATGAAGTTCTTAGCAATGCATATTACTAATCAAAACTTAAGTTTTGATATATTTACTGTAGGAAATTTACAAAATATATTTGTGGAATATGATCTTTACTTAATTTCCTAATGATTTTTGGCATAAAAGAAAAATTGATCATTTTGACCCAAACAATGCATTTTCAGCTATTGCTACAAATATATCTGTGCTACTTAAGACTGGTTTTGTGGTCCAGGGTCACATATAATAGTTACAATAATGATTTAGTCATTTAAAAATATTTAAAATAATTTTGTAGAACCCTTACGGCATTCTAGGACCTCTTCAATGTCAAATGTCCTTCCAATTTCAATATGAAAGATGTCCTCATAAAACAATGCCATGGGTCTTTAATCAACATATTGTGATGTTCTATACAATGTTGATAAACATTACTGAACGCATAAAATCCTACCAGTGGCAATAAATAAAACACAACTGCATAAAAAAGAATGTTTCTGTCCAAATAGTTTCAAGAAATGCTTTAATTATCATACCACACAAAAACTTCCAAGCTCCAGATGGCTGTCTGACTCATCTTAGCTGTTAGGATGCGTTTGATTATGAATTTAATCCTGTGTAAATAGAAAAAAGGATTAGACTCTGAGGGAGAGAGAAACTGAGTGAGACAGAAAACGAGAGGAAGGCACCAGACAAGACTAAGCTGTCTTGAGGATACACATTTTTTCTTTCTGACATAATCGTATTGTTCATGCTCTCTTGCTCCCAGACGATCACTCCGAGCAAGTTAATGAATGGTACATTCACATGTGGTGCACGTCTGTTAATGCCGAGCTCTCCTCATTCTTAAAATCATGATGCTCTCAGCTCATGATGTCATTTGGGCTCAGCCAATTAGACGGAAGGCAGACACACTGAATGATAGATACACTGATGGACTGCTGTGACTGGTTGGATCAATCTAGATGTTCACAGATGCTGGCATTTCTGTTCTTCTGAGGGTCTTCAAAGACTATACCTTAAATTCACTTTTAAAGGGGTACTTCACCCTAAAATGAAATTTCTGTTATTAATTATTCATCCTTGTGTCGTTTCAAACCTGTAAGACCTTCATTCATCTTTGGAAAACAAATTAAGATATTTTTGATGAAATCCGAGAGCTTTCTGACCTTGCACAGACAGCAATGTAACTACCACGTTTAAGGCCCAGAAAGGTAGTAAGGACATCGTTAAAATAGTCCATGTGACATCAGTTTAACTTCTTAACCATAATCTTAAGAAGTTACAAGAATACTTTTTGTGCACAAAGAAAACAAAAACAATTCCTTTATTCAACATTTTCTCTTGTGTCAGTCTTCGATATGCATTCACAACAGTACTACGATGCAAAAATTATTTTTAGATTTCTGGGAAATTAAGTGTTAATCCACCCTGAACCACAAGATTTTATAAAAATGCATTGATGGATAGATAGAACGATTGATAGAACGATAGAACGATAGAACGATAGA
>JAHKKF010533244.1:0-12995 GCA_019740295.1 Labeo calbasu
GTTGTCGCCGGTGCGAGTTGGTGGTTGTATGTGTTGCCGATTTCCAAAAGGCTTTGGCGATCATAGATGTATTTTGGAGTGATTTCCTTATGAATTAGCGGTAACCTGAGACTATTTTGAGACAAACAGACGACATTAAAAGACATTAAAGCACCGTTTTTCGGACCCGGAGTAGCCGCTGCGTCTGACCGCGCCGCCATCTTGGATCAATATTTGATATTTAATGATATTTAATGATATTTCCTGTTGCATCACGGAAGTTTAGAATGGTGCGGAAGTAACTCTCAGTTGCCCGAATAAGAGAATTAAAAGCAGTTTGTACTTCAATATCTAACTTTAATACATGAAATATGCATTTTTTAAATGAAAGTAAATGCCACATTTGGCATCATTTGCATTAATTTTTTACTGCCCTGGTAAGCTTACCTCCCCAACTAACCAGTCATGTGGCCTTAATGTTTGCAAATCCCTGTGATGCAGCAGGTACTCCAGTTTCTAGTCAGGGTTTTTATAATTGCCACAATAACATCTGTGGATTCATTTTGCCATAGCAGGTCAACCTGTTAAAATATAAACTTCATTATACTCAGTGAAATATGGTTGCTTATAATGCTTATTTTTTATTACCTCTCTCTCTACAGGAACTACCTCTGAAGAAAGATCACAGGTGTCAAACTTTGAGTCACTTTCTTGGCTTTTCCTGTCTGAACTCGCCACATAGCTCCTTGTCTTTTTCTTTTTCTGGGAGATTGGCACACTATGGGGAGCAGAGTAGAATTTTGACTTTGTGGCTGGGAATCTTCGTTCCTCTCTCTTTGCCCATGTCTCACGAGACAGGTCAGTGTCCTCTGCTGGATAAAGTCTCAACAGCATTTCTTGGGAGAGGTTATGTTGCAAAATGTGTTCTGTATACCTTCCCTGCAGGGAGAGAAGCATTTTCCTTACAAATGTTTCCGGTCTAACACATTTTTCCTTAATGATGGAATGCTTTACGATCCCAAACCACTTCTCTACGTGGCAATTTGTCTCATGTTTTCTCTGTTTTTTAAAATCTGAGGCATACCTCGTTAAATTTCCTAAGAGTAAACCACTCCACAGGGGAAAGATGGCAAGATCATTTTGAAAGAGGAAGTCAACAATGCCTGGGCAGAAGTATAGGTTCTCCTCATTTGACCTGGACTCTTTTGCTGCCTGCTCTGTCACCTCTTCCAACAGTCGATGGAAAAATGGAGTGAACGGTGATCTGCCCAGAATTGACTTAAGGTCCCTTGTTTCCTCACCGCAGTATTCAGTTTGAGAGTCTTCCAGCACTGTGATTTCCAACGGCATTTTTAAAGACCATTATCACTGGCTTCCCTAGCAATTGCCTGTCTAACTGCTTTTAGAACAAGGGCAGAGCAGATATGCAGCACAGTGTAAGCTCTTATTTCGTCCCACCTTCTTTCCCTTCTGCAAATTGCATGTGTGCTGTCCAGATAGGTGGTGATGTTCTCCTTATTGAAAGCAAGGTGGACACTTTGCATTAGAGCCCAGTTATAATCGGTTTCGATTATAATAAATTTAATAACTGCATTAACCAAAATGCAATTGGAGGCACAGAATGCTCATTAGACAGCATTTCACATACTGGGAGAGGGGGCGCATCCCGACCTCTTCCAGGAACAGTAAGTGAGTAATAAAGTGTTCTTTTTGACTGATTTGGAAGTTTTGTCACAAGCCCACCAGTAGCATCAAGGTACAGAGTAACTGGACACCTGCTTCCTAAATGTTTTACAAGAATGCTGATGACAGTTTCTGCGTACATATGCACACCAAACAGTTCAATAGTGAGGTGTTGAACGTACCCTGGAATTTTGTAGAATTTTGTGTCTGTTTCCTTAAGTATTCTCTGTGTGAGGTGCATCTCCATCAAAACATCATCACGGAGACATTGCTTTCTTCTTACCTCTGAACCAATGACTTTGAGAGCATTTTTGTTCAGGCAGTTGGTCATGTTTTCAGCCATAAGTTCCTTTTGTGGTTGACCAAAGTTTGTGGTAAAAATAATGGCTAGGTCCATGAATTAGATGTTTAGCAATCTTGCTTCTTTTTAGATTAGTTGCTGGCCGATTTTTTTTTTCTGTGATTTTATGTTGTATTTCTCCACTTCGGGTGAACCATGATTTTCACCTGTTTGTCTACTGTAGCTGTTTTTTTTTTCTTCAACCTGAAGCTGTATTTAGCATTGTACGAGGGGAATGTGCTGATGGCTGAAATGTGTACATATGAAGCATTCTTTTCCTGCTGTGGGGAGCCTTTACATGTTGGTACTTGAAAGAAAGTGTGCAGCATGGATTTTTTTCTTTAAACCGTTTATATAAATAATGAGTCCAAGGCTGTCTTCATTTTGAGAAAACACTTTGTGGTCTGATTTTGTTCCACTATTTTCTATTCAAAATGATAGAAAACATTTTGCGTATCGTTGGACATTTTCACCACTTATTTGGTCTAGCCTCTGTTAGTTTTGTTTCCACGGCCTCAGTTGCATTGTGTTCTGGTTGCAGACCAGACTCTGATTCCAGGTGCTTTGTGTCACTCTCCTGTTCCAGACTCCTTGTATCATCTGCAGGTTCCACATGCTCCAGCAATGCCCTTTCACTCACTGCCATACCTGTGGTACATCAGTTTAAAAGAGAATGTAAGCTGAATTCACAAAAGACAGCCTACAGCATTTAGATATAAAATATTTACTTTGTATTACTATAATTTTATAACTGAACTGAACTAAAAAAGGCATAAACTAAATCAATCATCTGAATATTAGGGCACACAGAGGCACAAATGCGTTTGGGAACTTTGATTAACTTTGATATATTTTTTGTTTTGTTTTCAAGATTTACAGATTTCTATTCTAATAATAGTGATATAGAGTAACAGAGTAATTCTAAAAAAGAAAATACACAAAAAAATAAATAAATAAATAAAATAATAATAATAATAATAATAATAATAGCATTTTCAATTGTTTTTTTTTTTTAATTTACGACCTTTTAAGACCTTTTTAAAATCTGCACAAATAAAACTAATACCATATTACAGGTGAAGGGTAACGTCTATGGTAACATAAACTTTAAAATGTCCGTAAAAGGCATGGTTTACAGTTCAGATACTGATGTTTCAGTTTTCACAAAAAAAAAAAAAAAAGAAAGTTTGAAGAAATGATATAAGTCATATTTCAGCCTTTAAATGTTCATAGTAGGTGTAGCAATGTTTAGTATTAAGAACAATATATTGATTTTCTTACCTTGTTGTCATAGTTTTATTTCATCTGTCCTAATTTCTGGAGAAGCTGGAATCGCCCCTTTGTTTTTTTTTTTTTTGTTTTTTTTATCGGTCTCTCACGTTGTTGCGGTTGTTGGTCCAAGTGACCCATAACCAGTGACGATTTTTTTTTTTGGAGATCCTCGCCAAACAAGGTCATAGACAACTGTTTAAAATGTCTGTTTAAAAATGTCTGCTTTCCATAGCTCATTTACAATATTTTGTACTCCTCCTGCTTCTGCCCACACATCAGTTGTTTTTAGTTTTGTCCCTTTCTTAAAACGTCCCATTTTGTTTTTCACTGTCACGTAACTTGGTACTGCTACTGTTTTAGAGTTGTGGGCACGTGCAAATTTACAGGTTTTCCCAATGATGAGCAGGGGCGTAGCCAAAACTTTTTTCAGGTAAGACCCATCACTTTCTTTGGGGTGAAAAAAATTATAATAAAATACAAATTCTGCTTAAAATAAAGAGAAAATCTGCATCAATACGCATCTAACTGTGACCGCGTAGCCTAAGTGGATTATCTTAAAATGAATGTGGAATGGAACACACATAAAACTAATTTCTTGCAACTGCACCTCAACTAACACTACTTAAAAAGTGGATCATCATTCCATTATTTGTGCTAATACAGGACATGTTTATATTTGAATAATGTACTGTGAGCGAGCGTGTATAACCATGCAGTAGATTTGTTTATTTGGTTGCACTAAACCTTGTTTTTTTGCCATTCCATTGCGCTACTTTTCCATTGTTTTCTGCGTATAAACATGCGCTTGATTGACGTGTTTGACCATTAAGCTGTAGTCTTGCTCTGCTATTTAATTTATGCTCGTAAAGCTGCTTTGTCAATCGCGCACTTGTTGCCACGTTCACTGTAGTGGACAGCACATTCCAGGGCCCAGTTTATTGCAAGGGCCCCTCCCTGACCACAGTGATGGACAGAGGTTTGCTACATTTTGATCGGATCTTAGTGAACTAACATAAACAAATTGTTCAACGCCATCAGATAAAGATGCCAGGACAACAGCCAGACATCTTTTAGAGGGCAAGAAGAAGAGCTTTGGTACAAAGCCCGGGAAGGACAGAACTTCCTATTGGTCAAAATGCAGTTTGTGCCAACTGCAAATTACCAACTCTAAATTACTTATTTGTCTTGATTATTAAATGTACATATATATTATTTTGCAGTTGGTTGAATACCTTTAGCGGAAACGGTGTTGTTGTAGTTTAATGGATTTTTATGGGTTCAGTACAATAGACGAAAAAAAAGCAAAATAATAATATAACAGACATAACAAAACAGTTAAACAAAGCCCTTCATTTAGGACCTCATGATATTTTACTTTGTTTTCAAAACCCATCTTTTTCTGATAAAACAAAATTATAGTATTAATCTGTTAACTATCTTAGCAAAGTTTTATATTTATAATTAAAAAAAAAAATTCTAAGGAAACCATAATATACAGTATTACCTTTTGTAACACTGCTCTTAAAATTTATTTTAATACATGAGATCACAAAATAAGAATAAAACAACAAAATTACTGTATTGTAACTTCCCTAATATTTTATAACTTTTAAAATAATAACTTTTTTGTCCTGGTATTTTTATTTTTATTTTTTTGAATAATTTTTATATACATTTATGTTCTTTTTATGTTTTGTTGTTGTTGTTGTTATTCCGTTTTACATGTTTTAGACTGTATGACATTGCTCTATATTTGCCTTTTACATTTTGCCTTGTAGTTGCATGTGATGGAACTAAATAAAAAATAAAATCTCCCATCCAACTGTTAATCTGCTATGAGCAATACTGAGAGGAGGTGTGTGATAGAGCTGTAATCGGGCCTTAAAAGTTAGACCCGACAGTGCCCGAGCCTGACAGAATTCCGCCCGAGCCCGACAAGTACATTTTGATTGACAGCTTTTTAAAAGCCCGAACCCGTTTACAGCCCGACATTATTTAAATATGAGGAAGCACACAGCTCTTTTGCCTTTTGTCAAGAATGAGTCATTTATACATGTTTTAACATAATTTATTCATGACTAACTTGGAAGTTAGAACAAAAAATAAGTCCTCTGTAACATCTCAGCACTCTAAATAGGCCCAGGCATACACTTACCCTATAAATAGGCCAATAGGCCCATAAAAATAAGTCTTTCTTAACAAATTAAATTAAGATAAATTCTAAATTAAGATGGGTACTTGGCAATAAAGGCTCCGCGGGATTTGCTTCGCCACTTTGCTCCACAATCCGGCCTCAACGTGAATAGCAGATGAAATTTAATAAAAGAATAATGCCAACATTAGCCTATTGTTACGGAGTGGGAAATGAAGTGTGAAGCAGGCGGATCCAATTGCAAACTTTTATTTGCAGGATGAGACAAAGGCAAAGGGTCAGACATTGGCAGACAGGTATATAGACAGCAAGACAAAAGAGTAATCCGAAACACAAGTGAGGGTCGATCCAAGGTGAACGTTATCCGAAGGGAGAGGCAATAGAGTAGTCCAGACAGGCGAGGGTTTCAATAGGCAGGCAGTGAGACAGACAAGACGATATAACAATGCAAAGGATCAAGACTCGGATGACTAGGACAAGAACTAGACTAGACTGGGAAACTAACAGACTTAAGGCTCCATACAGTTGCTAACACACAAGTAAGTGCTAAGTGCAAACCAATACTCGGCAACAACTGACAGTCCGGGGTTTAAATAGTGTCTCTGATTGGGTACAGGTGACGGCGACAATGGCAGATGGGAAACGTAGTCCGGGGTGTGGTGTAACAGTCAGTGAGATGTGAGTGTCAAAGCGCCCTCTGGTGGCAAGCAGACTGACGTACATGAGTGGGTTCGTGACACCTATATACTCTGTCTACATTATGCATTTAAGACTCAATTAATATTTAGTTATAATTTGAAAAACCTTTACTCACCAAGATTAGGCTACATGTTTTTGTAAAGGAAATGTATTGAATCTAATTATTGAATTAATGAATTACTGAATCATGGTAGATGGCTTCAGCGCAGTCCTGCGCTCACTGATGGTGCGTCCAGCAGCGCTGAACACCCTTTCACTGCTGCTGCTACTGGCCGGGATGCATAGTACTGATCTGGCTAATTTTGCAAGTTTTGGTTAGGATGGTTTGTTGATCTGAGAGGTCGAGTGCATGCCGCAGTATCGTATTAATGACATGGTCAATGCAGTCCAATCTCTGGTATGGCCACAGAGCTAATTTAATGTTTGCCCCCTCATCGGTCACCCATACAATTTTGCTGAGAGAGGAAGCATCAAGGCCAAACTTTGTCACCAGTAGTTTCAATATCTCCCGTCTGATATTTTCTCCCGTCTTTGCCTCTTCCAAAAAGAACATTGTAGTTGTCAGGGTTTTATTCACCAGTTCCATATCCTCACTTATGAAATAGCATGTGATTGTCAAATAACTAATTTTATGATAATCCTCTGTCCACATGTCTGTGGTCATTGCGACTGTGCCATCCTTCCACAAAGTCTTAAGTTTCTGTACTAAAGCTTCCCTCTTTTCTTCTGCCATGTCAGTGCACCTCTTCGCAATTGTCACTTGGCGGGGAATATCAGAGTTTACAGGAACCCTCCCATACACAGCCCAGACATTAATTAGTTCTTGTGCCAGCTCTTTAAACCCCTGGTCATTTACGATTTTAAAAGGCCTAATGTCTTTACAGCAAAAGCTGATACACTTCTCTGTCATCGTTTGTTTCACCTTTGCAGGGATGGGTTTTGATGCTGTAACAAACGATTTGATTGTAGGTTGATCGTGGGCACTAGCAGGTGTTGAACAGCTTCGATCAACATGCCTTTTCAGTGATGAATTCCCTGTAGTTTTGCTGTCGTACTTTAACAGAATGTCGCATTTTTTGCATTTCACATAACCCACTCGCTCATTATGCACATGGTCAAAACTTTTCCACACCGCAGACTTTGCTTTAGTTCCGGATGCAACCAAAACGTAATCGCCAGTGGCAAGCCTCTGTTTAAACTCCTCAACATCCATTTTCGCATCTAATCAAAATGCATCACATGACCGCTCATTTACTGCGCAAGCTGGAGAGCAAGCCCAAGCCCGGCCCGAGCCTGTGTAAAATGATATTAATTAAGCAAAGATCTAGTGTGTGAACACAAAACCCTGCCCTCTATTCAGTGTCACTGAAGCAAAGCTGGTTGCATCTTCTGGTTCATGCAGAACTATTAATATGTACCTTTAAGATACTAATTTGTACCACTTCAGGTAAATAATGTACACAAATTTATTTTTACTTTTGTACCTAAGGGTACCGCCCCAGTTACAGTGTTGTTAAACATTTATATTCAGCTCTTTCATTTTAGTAGCAAAGAAAAGAAAATACTGATTGCCATTAAAGTGAAAGTACTGTACCTAAACATAGGAGTGTGATACAAATGCTTATTTTAGAAGAAAAAATTCTGATGGTACTTCCGGGTACTTCTGTTTCAACTCTTCATATGCATTCAATATATAAAAATACTAATAAATTGGCCATGTGTATCATAAGGAATAATATTTTCCATAATTTACAGTTGGTTTGATGCCTTTATAAGATGCATTATAGGGAATAATATTCTGAATATTTTATGCCTTTATCTCAAACTTTGGTTAGATACAGTTAGGTACAGTACATAAAGCATTTCAAATCTTCTGAATAGTTTACAGTTGGTTTAATACCTTTATTTCAAACAGTGGCAGAGTTGAATGAATTTAGGTGGGTACAGTATATAAAACATATAAAAAATATTGTTTAAATACCTTATGTAAAAACAATAAAGGTATAATCAGAAAAAAACAAGCCTTGTGCATTATAGGCTATTATATTCAGAACATTTTAGAGTTGGTTTGATGCCACAAAAAACAGTCATGTGTTGTATTGCTTGGAACAATGTGGTGAGTAATGACAAAATTTCCAATTTTAGTGACTTTTAGTGAATTTTAGACCATTCCTTCATACAGAAACTCTTCAGATCCTTCAGTTTCCCAGCTCCATGCTGGTGCTTCTTCTCTTTAGTTCACCTCACGCATTTTCTATAGGGTTCAGGTCAGGAAATTGGGACGGCCATGGCAGAAGCTTCATTTTATACTCAGTGACACATATTTGTGTTGATTTTGATGTTTGATTTGGATCATTGTCCTGATGGATGATCCAACCACAGCTCATTATAGAACTTCTAACAGATGCAGTCAGATTTAGATTTTTTATCTTAGATTCAGCAGTATACAGGTGCATCTCAATAAATTAGAATGTCATGGAAAAGTTCATTTTTATTTCAGTAATTCAGCAAATTGTGAAACTCGTGTATTAAATAAATTCAGTGCACACAGACTGAAGTAGTTTAAGCCTTTGGTTCTTTTAATTGTGATGCTTTTGGCTCACATTTAACAAAAACCCACCAATTCACTATCTCAACAAATTGGAATACTTCATAAGACCAATAAAAAAACATTTTTAGTTAATTGTTAGCCATCTGGAAAGTATGTTCATTTACTGTATATGTACTCAATACTTGGTAGGGGCTCCTTTTGCTTTAATTACTGCCTCAATTTGGCGTGGCATGGAGGTGATTAGTCTGTGGCACTGCTGAGGTGCTATGGAAACCCAGGTTTCTTTTACAGTCACCTTCGGCTCATCTGCATTTCTTGGTCTCTTGTTTCTCATTTGCCTCTTGACAATACTCCATAGATTCTCTCTGGGGTTTAGGTCTGGTGAGTTTGCTGGCCAGTCCAGCACACCAACACCATGGTCATTTAACCAACTTTTGGTGCTTTTGGCAGTGTGGGCGGGTGCCAAATCCTGCTGGAAAATGCAATCAGCATCTTTAAAAAGCTGGTCAGCAGAAGGAAGCATGACACAGTGGACCAACACCAGCAGATGACATTGCACCCCAAATCATCACGGACTTGGGCTATGAGCTTCTCCACCCTTCCTCCAGACTCTAGGACCTTGGTTTCCAAATGAAATACAAAACTTGCTCTCATCTGAAAAGAGGACTTTTGACCACTGGGCAACAGTCCATTTCTTCTTCTCCTTAGCCCAGGTAAGACACCTCTGACGTCGTCTGTGGTTCAGGAGCGGCTTAACGAGGAATACGACAACTGTAGCCAAATTCCTTGACACGTCTGTGTGTGGTGGCTCTTGATGCCTTGACCCCAGCCTCAGTCTATTCCTTGTGAAGTTTACCCAAATTTTTGAATCGATTTTGCTTGACAAGCCTCTCAAGGCTGCGGTTCTCTCGGTTGGTTGTGCATCATTTTCTTCCACGCTTTTTCCTTCCACTCAACTTTCTGTTAACATGCTTGGATACAGCACTCTGTGAACAGCCAGCTTCTTTGGCAGTTAATGTTTGTGGCTTACCCTCCTTGTGAAGGGTGTCAATGATTGTCTTTTGAACAACTGTCAGATCAGCAGTCTTCCCCCATATTGTGTAGCCTAGTGAACCAAACTGAGAGACCATTTTGAAGGCTCAGAAAACCCTTGCAGGTGTTTTAAGTTGATTAGCTGATTGGCATGTCACCATATTATAATTTGTTGAGATAGTGAATTGGTGGGTTTTTGTTAAATATGAGCCAAAATCATCACAATCAAAAGAACCAAAGACTTGAACTACTGAATTACTGAAATAAATGAACTTTTCCACAACATTCTAATTTATTGAGATGCACCTGTATTTAACTGTGGGCATGGGGTACTTTTTGTACCAAACCCATCTGGTGGGATTGCTGGCAGAAAGCTCTTTTTTAGTTTCATCTGACCACAGAAGCCAGTCCCATTTGAAATTCAAGTTGTGTCTGACAACTAAATATGCTGGAGTTTGTTTTTGGATGAGCAAGGAGGATTTTTCTTAAAACCCTTCTGAACAATGTGGTGATGTAGGGGCTGTTTGAATTTTATTTATTTATTTATTTTTAGTCTTTTGACCCCAATACTTAACTAATCTATGCAATTCTCCTGCTGTAATCCTTGGAGAGTCTTTGGCCACTCAAAGTCTCCTCACCACCACGCATTATGATGATATAGACACACGTCCTCTTCTAGGCAGATTTGTAACATCTTCAGTTGATTGGAACTTCTTAATTATTGCCCTGATGGTGGAAATTGGGGTTTTCAATGTTTTAGCTCTTTTGTTACAGCCACTTTCTATTTTGTGAAGCTCTGCACATCAGAACTATATTATTTGGTTTTATTCCTTGTGATGAACGATTAAGGGAATTTGGCCTTTGCATTCCTCATATTTATAATCCTGTGAAACAGGAAGTCATGGCTGGACAATATCATACTCCTAGTCATTCTAGTGTGCTAAATAAATGCAAATATGAATGGAAATATACTTACTTGAGATATTTTACTCATTATAATTTTGAAGGGTGACAATAATTGTGCCCACCTTGCATTGGAGAAAAATATTTATTTGAAAGGTTAGCATTTTGTGAATTTTTTAATGTAAGATCAAAAAGATAAACAAAGCAGATGTATTTTCATAGCCATCTTTGCTCATGTTTACCAAGGGTACCAATATTAGTGGAGGGCACTGTAGCTATCAAGAGTTTCATCTGCGTGGCTGATGTAAAGAAAATGTTCAAAGTCTCTAACATGACCGTTTTCAGTTCCAAGATTCCCCCTAACAACTCTAGGGCATCCTTCCAAACGCTGTCTTTCACTGATGTCAAAACCGTGCCTTGAACCAAGCACATACTGTATGTCTTTGTACTTCAGTCTCAATGAACTGCTCCATTATGAATGCACAGAGCTGTCTGAACCACTGGAAATGGTAAAGTAAACAGGAAGAAGGAAACAGAAAGTGGTTATGCGAGGGGATGCAAACCACCCCAAATTTTTTTTCCCACCACCATGTCCCTTAAGGGGCTCTGTAGATGAGGACCATTTTTATCTCTCTAAAAAGTAATGATGACAAAATAAAACAAAGATAAATCAATTTCACAGGATTATGGATCAAAACAGGGCAAATGCATTAAAGTGAGTCAGAAAATATGCTTAAAATGTCCAGAAAACTTTTTAAAGTGGCAATCAAGAATTTAACCAATGACTTCAGCCCTGTCGATCCTCAGCGTATCCACTATGTTGTACAAAACGACTTTCTGTTCAGATGTATCCCTGATGGTCAGAAGGGACATGCCTTACAAGTAATCATCCCAAAAGATCTGCGGCAGCAATTTCTCCATTTTGCACATGATAATCTTTTGAGCTGGCACCTTGGGCGCATGAAAACGTTGCGTCGACTGCTCAATGTGGTGTATTGGCCAGAGATTCAACAGGATGTATGGAATTATTGCAGACGATGCCAAGTTTGTCAACAATACAAGCCACGCATATCCAAACTTTCTGGAACTCTTTAATCTACTCCTGTGAAAGAACCTGGATATATGGTTGGTATCGATCTTATGGGTTCGTTTCCGAGGAGCACGAAGCTGAACGAGTATCTGCTGGTCACTGTGGATTATTGTAGCAAGTGGGTTGAGGTGTTTCCTTTGCGATCAGCTAAAACGCCTTTGATAACTAACATTCTCATCAAGGAAATCTTTACCCGATGGGGGGTACCTACTTACTTGGTGTCGGACCGAGGACAACAGTTTACGTCCCAACTTCTGAACGCTACCTGTAGACAATGGGGTGCAATTCAAAAACTCACCACTGCGTACCACCCGCAGACTAATTTGACAGAAAGAGTAAATAGAACTCTTAAGATCATGATTGCATCATATGTCAAGGATAATCATCAGAATTGGGACCAGTGGATCCATGAGTTCAGGTTTGCAATCAATTCATCGTGGCAGGAGAGTACAAACTATACTCCAGCGGAGATTGCTCTAGGACGCAAGTTAAAAGGACCCCTTGAACTACTCCAGTATCGCTCTCCTGATCCTGACCAATCTGCATATGAAGTTTTTGAGCGCCAGCAGTCACTTCTGGAAAGAGTGAAAGGGAATGTTGCAAAAGCCCAGAGCAGACAACAGAGATACTATAACCGAAAGAGACGGCAAGAGACCTTCCGAGAAGGGGAACTGGTTTGGGTTCGTGCTCATCCGTTGTCTCGTGCAGGGGATGCCTTTACAGCCAAGCTAGCTCCTAAGTGGCAAGGGCCTGCCAAAATTTTAAAGCAGCTGAATAATGTAAATTACAAAGTTGAGATGTCCACCGACTCCAAGCAGATTGAGAATTTGAAAAGGTTCTACGACCAGGTCAGGCCTTCTTCTGAGAGGGGGTGTAAGCTGATCCAGTAAGCTTTACCTGTTTTCTCTATTTTAAGTTGTAATTTTACTCCCGATCATGAGAGAGCGCAAGGGGGTCATTATCAAAGAAAGTTTCTCTAGATCAGAGAATAAGAGGAGTGGGAAGTGTGAATGAGGATACTCTCTCCATGCTTTTTCAAACCCTTGTTGAGGAACCTTTGGGTTCTACATCTCAACGTGAGTTGCTTTATTGTTTCTGTAGATTTATTAGAGGTTTCTAGTGGAAAATGTATTTTGTTTACTGAGCCTCATGTTGTATTGTTTGGTTTGTTTTGTTTAGAGCGTTTCTGTATCCAATTAATTTTGAGGGCATCTCAACTGGTTACTGTTGCTGATTTACCATTCACTTGGACTTTGGAATTTCCTTTGAACTACTTTAAAGCTGCAGATGATCT
>JAHKKF010533246.1:0-17278 GCA_019740295.1 Labeo calbasu
TTAAAACAAAAAATAGAAATGTTATTTTACATAAAATATGCCTACTTACCATTATCATGGCAATTATTATTATTATCATCATCATTATTATTATTGTTTATTATTATTATTATTATTTTATTGTTGGTAATTAACACATATTGGTAATTTTTCACTACAAAATTAAAACAAAAAATAGAAATGTTATTTTACATAAAATATGCCTACTTACCATTATCATGGCAATTATTATTACTATCATCATCATTATTTTTATTGTTATTATTATTATTATTTTATTATTGGTAATTAACACATATTGGTAATTTTTCACTCCAAAATCAAAAGAGAATAATAATTAGAAATGTTATTGTACATAAAACATGCTTACTTCTAGATATTTCTTCTTCTTCTTCTTCTTCTTATTATTATTATTATTATTATTATTTATGTTGTTATGGTTATGGTTATTTTATTACTGAATTTGGCTATTATTGTTATTATTATTTCATTGTTAGTTTTTAAGACATATTGGCCATTTTTCACTCAATAATAATAATAATAATAATAATAATAATAATAATAATAATAATTATTATTATTATTATTATTAATAATTGTTTTTTATTGTCGTTTTTGAGCAAGTGTGCTAGTGTTTTTCACGACATTAAATTACATTTCTCAATTTCATTGCTTCACTTGTGTTCAACTACATTTGAATATCTGCACATTTATTACAGAAAATAAATCACACGCCTTTAATCAGTTCATCCATATCTCAGTTATTCTGCTTCACGACATTTCCGTCCCCCAAAACGCCACTTGATCTCTCCTGATCACTCCCAGGGCATTTTATTGCGTCTGTCACTGCTGTGATATTTCCAAAACAAAAATAAACCGGAGCTCCAGAAGTCTCGTGACGCGTCGGTAATGCGTGCGTGTGACGCGCGCTGGGGAGGGGAGCGCGAGCTGCAGCACTGCTGGAAAGGAGGAGGAAACGAGGATGGCGGAGTCACACCTCTGAAGGTAAAGCACTTTTACGGCTCTACGCGGCTCCGAATCGCACCTTCCGCGGCGCGGGGTTTATGTTCGGCCCGATGAACGTCCGCGTTCGGCGGCCGAGCGCGATCGACGCGCCGCTGTCCGCGTTCGGTGGGTTTGAATGCACTCTTTTGTTCAGTCCCGGAATGGCCGCTGCTTTATGTGTGTGTGTGTGCGTGTGTGTGTGTGTGTGTGTGTGTGTAGAATGTGTTTTCTTTTTTTACATATTCCGTAGGCTTGCGAAAAGAAAGAGAGAGAGAGAGAGTGTGTGTGTGTGTGTGTGTGTGTGTGTGTGTGAGAGAGAGAGAGAGAGAGAGAGAGAAAGGGAGAGAGAGAGAGAGAGAGTGGGGGAATAAAAAGAAAGGTNGTGTAGAATGTGTTTTCTTTTTTTACATATTCCGTAGGCTTGCGAAAAGAAAGAGAGAGAGAGAGAGTGTGTGTGTGTGTGTGTGTGTGTGTGTGTGAGAGAGAGAGAGAGAGAGAGAGAGAGAAAGGGAGAGAGAGAGAGAGAGAGTGGGGGAATAAAAAGAAAGGTGCCGCGAAAGCCAAGTATGCGTGCGGAATGCGTCTGAGCCACCCGACAGTAAACAAAAGAGTGATTTGTCCCAAAATGGTCATAGAGTCAGAGTCAACAAAGCTTTATTGGCATGATTGTTAGCATTTGCAGTATTGCGAAAGCGTATAAAATACTATACAGCACACAAATGTTTATTTAAGAAAAAATAAATATGTTGCACTGAATGCAGTAATGACGGAAAAGAAAGAGACATGGCAACAGAAAAATAAAAATAAAACGAAAATAAATATACCTTTAGAAGTGTCAGTTCAACAGACAGTAGAGCACGACCGCTGCTGCGCGCTCACGCACAGACTAGCGATATGCGATTCGTGAACGAGTCGTTCTTTTGAATCGGATCTTTTTGGTGAATTGATTGAACTGGTTGGCAAAAAAAAAAAAACAGTTTGAATCGTTTGCCTAAACGATTCATTCGCAGACTCGAGTCCAACTCGAGTTTTACCCCCTGGAAAAAACAGCACTTGTATTTCACAACAAGTGCCGTTTTTATTTAAACATTTTTATTTTCAGTTCTACATGTGACCATGGACCACAAAACCAGTCATAAAGGTACATTTTTTGAAATCTTTTTTGAGATCTATACATTATCTGAAAGCTCAATAAAAAGCTTTATCTGGCCAATATACTATTTGATATATAAATCTGGAATCTGAGGTTGCAAAAAAAAAAAAAAAAAAAAGCGAGAATCGCCTTTAAAGTTGTCCACATTAAGTTCTTAGCAATGCATATTACTAATGAAAAAATAAGTTTTGATATATTTACAGTTGGAAATCTACAAAATATTTTCATGGAACATAACCTTTACTTAATATCGTAATGATTTTTGGCATAAAAGAAAAATCTATCATTTTGACCCATACAATGTATTGTTGGCTATTGCTACAAATATACCCATGCTACTTATGACTGGTCTTCTACATTTTACTTCCAAATAATAATGTATGTAAATTAAATCCATTTAATTTACAGCAGTACTTTTTGTGAGCCTGAAAATTTGACTGAAAATAAAAATAAATAAATAAATAAATAAAAGGCTAAATATGCCCACATATAGCTTTATCAGAATCTTGTAGCCTATGTAATATGGTGCGCTGGGATATATTTTGGGATATTCTCAATAAAGAAGGCCCTGTTTACACTAATGCGTTTTCGTTTGAAAACGATCCTTGTCTACACTGGTGTTTTCACTGCGTTTCAGAAACGATCTTCGTCCACGCTACACAACCTGAAAACGCATGTCACATGACCATTTATAATAAGCATGATGTTATTGTTTACACAGTCACCAAGGATACGCAAAGCAAATGGGTGTCGATAATGCCAGAGTAGTGTAAACAACAGGCGTAACCATTGCAAAAGTTATGCATTTTAAAGCAAAAATGCACTAATGTAAACTTACACCGGACGCGAGCGGCGCGGCGCGACAAAATACAGTAGAACCCATTGTAATCAATGTTGCTGTCTACACTGGATGCCGCGGCGCGTCGCGACACGACAAATTGCCGACAGTAAACTGCTGCCGCGTTCTATTTATGACGTGCTCACACAAAGTTCAAATGATTTGCAACGGTCGCTTTGTCGCGTCCAGTGTAGACAGACTTT
The DNA here is from genome assembly GCA_019740295.1 of Labeo calbasu. NCBI lineage: Eukaryota > Metazoa > Chordata > Actinopteri > Cypriniformes > Cyprinidae > Labeo > Labeo calbasu. The sequence continues at coordinate 3,200 of JAHKKF010533246.1, forward strand.
AGCTGTTGAGACAAATGTAGCGTCCAGTGTAGACATGGTGTTAGCCTGAAACGCAACCCCAGAGTTTTCAAACTAAAACAGGGTCTGAAGCGTTTTTGAAAGTCTCCGTTTTCGAGAGTCGAAAACCCTGGAATAGTGCAAATGACAGGTGTAACTGTAGCAGAAGTTAAGCGTTTTAAAACGAAAATGCACTAGTGTAAACGTAGCCTGAAACACAACCCCGATGTTTTCAACTAAAACAGGGTGTGAAGCCTTTTGTGAAAGTCTCAGTTTTCGAGGGTCGAAAACACTGAATTTAATGTAAACGACAGGTGTAACGGAAGCAAAAATTAAGCGTTTTAAAACTAAAACGCACTAGTGTAAACGTAGCCTGAGACACAACCCCAAAGTTTTCAAACTAAAACAGGGTCTGAAGCATTTTTGAAAGTCTCCGTTTTCGAGGGTCGAAAATGCCGGAGTAGTGTAAACGACAGATGTAACTGTAGCAAAAAGTCAGCATTTTAAAACGAAAATGCACTAGTGTAAACGTAGTCTAAAAATCGCGATAAAAGCGCAAGTAGGTACTTTATTTTATTAGGGAATGTTTCTTCAAGCATTTCATAATGTTATTGTTGTAGCGTGGGAATTCCATCTGGTAAAGACATAAATGTTCAGAGACAAGTGATATTAACTTCTCCATTGTTGTTCAGTCATAGTACAAGCAGGGTGTGATGGTTGTGATGGTCTGTATTAGTCCTGCCCCTTCTCCAATCTGACTAAAAAGTGACAGTGATGAGTGCTGTGTTTTACCCAAAGTTGAACATTCTTCAACTCTCAGCGCCGAAAAAACCCCCGCTTAAGTGCTTAGCGCAAAAAAGATGCTCAACGCTCTGGCGCTCCCATTGAAAAGAATTGAAAAAATACGCTAGCCTCGGCAATTTTGAAGATAGGCTAGGAATAGCAAGCTAGCTCTGAAAGCATAAGATCCTAACCTTCCTGCAAATCGCTCTCCAAAGTCATGCCTTCTCCGAAACACATGATTGCGCACCAGTGTTACCAAGTTTGCGGTTTTCCCGCAGACTTGGGCTACTTTAACACTGTTGCCGCAGGTTGTTTTCATGTCAACGGGTTGAAGCGAACACAATAATGTGATATTTTTACCAGGGAAACCCTCTCAAAAATGTGTATTTGACACCCTGGAGTGCGATTTTTTTTTACCAAGGGACCCGCTTGAAACACAATTTTTGGGCTAGTTTTGAGTGGCAATTGGGCAGGTTTTGTTGTGAAAACCTGGCAACCTTGCTACGCACATACAGACCAGAGGCTAACCAGCAACACGATGAGAGACACTGTTGGTGGAGGATGGCGTTTTTTCGTATTTGTCATCCTAAAAATTTGTCATGCACAAAAGTCCTGCATATTAATGTATCCGTTGCGAAAAATTCGCAAAACAATACACAATGGAGTCTTCAAGCAGTGAGGATGATTTTGTTTTCCTCTCTCTTCTTAAAAAGAGAAAAAATAAATACGAAACATTGGGTTAATCCAATCCTGAAAGGAAGGAGAATTCCACCTCTTTATCAATGATGTCAGTGGCTTAGTTTGATGCTTTACTAGCAATCGGTCTTTATATTCTGTCTCTTTGTATTCTGCACTTTGTTTGTCATACAGTGCTTTGTGCTGTGAGATGAAGTGGATAAACTTGTCAGATGTCATTCTGGATTTTGGCATTCACTTGTACGGTGGCTCTGAGTTGTCAAAACACCTCTTAAAATGCTTGCTATGGATGTTAAAAACGCAGAAAATCAAACCCAATCTGAATTTTTTAAGACGGAAAGTTTCGGAGGACATATTTGTTTATTTAACGTGCAAACAATTTTTGAAAAAAACTCAGACTCAGTGTGCAAGGACCTCTCCCTAGAATGCTATTTCAGCAGAGGGAAAATTAGACTAGTTTTGATTAGCAGTTGTTAATAATATTATTAAAATAAAATAATCATTCATTAATCGTAAAGGTAAAACGTTAAATTAATCGAGATTTTGATTTTAGGTCATATCATCCAGCCCTAATGAATGCATTTAGACTTCTTAACGTAGTGATTGCTTTCAGGATGTGAAGAGATTTTCAACTAGCATAACAAAAAATGTTTTTGAACCAAATCACCTGCCCTGCCTTTTTGACAGAGGGAGAAAATGCGGAAAAAACACAGTTGGGCTTTTGATTACCAGCAATAACCAGACTTGGCAACCCTGATGTCACTAAAGAGTAGTCTGTAACCGGAAGATCTAGTTCAAAATAGCACAGATGAATTGTTCATAGTAAGACCTATCCACCTTTTTCTTTAACGCGGAAGAAGCATGTCATCAATCGGCCATATTGGCAGCACTGAGCGCATATTTTGCTGATTATTGCTGCTGAAAATGGTCAATTATTGTCGTATTTTGGGATGTACTAATCAGTCGGACAAGGAAAAACATTTGGAGTACTATAGACGGCCAAAAGTTATGTCAAATCAAGCAGAAGAGTGCAAAAAACTGTCTGGGGAACAAAAGGCGTTTGTGGTTGACCAAACTGAAATAGAATTTCCAGGGCAAGAATCTTGACAACATTCGTGTTCGTTCTTTTCATTTCCGGTCAGGTAGCTGAAATATTAGGTTAATATCTTAAAGGAGAAGTTCACTTCCAGAACAAAAATTTACAGATAATTTACTCACCCCCTTGTCATCCAAGATGTTCATGTCTTTCTTTCTTCAGTCGACAAGAAATTATGTTTCTTGAGGAAAACATTTCAGACTTTCTCTCCATATAGTGGACTTCAGTGGTGCCACCAAGTTTTAACTTCCAAAATGCAATTTAAATGCAGCTTCAGATGGCTCTAAATGATCACAGCCGAGGAAGAAGGTCTAATCTAGCAAAACGATCGGCCATTTTCGAAACAAATTGACAATTTATATACTTTTTAACCTCAAACACTCGTCTTGTCTGTGTCTGTGTAAACTCCCATCTTGTTTTCTTCCCCAACTTCAAAATCGTCTAAATTGCTGCAGAAGTACCAACCCAGTGTTTATAAACTGAACATGCAAAGAAGATCAAACGCTCCAAAAAAAAAAGGTAAAACAGCGATGTAGGAAGATTTTGAATTTAAAGATGAAAACAAGATGGGCATTTTTCGATTATCTGTAAATTATCTGTAAATTTTTGTTCTGGAAGTGAACTTCTCCTTTAATTAATACTGCTTGTACGTGTCTTTACCACCTATTAACTTTAGTTTTTCAAAATATTGCGCCCTTTCCTGCTTACTAAGTCCTTCTATATATGATTTAGCAGCATTTTTTCCCAATGGTTTACACAGCATAAATTAGCAGAACAACATATTCAGTAGTACATTAACCATGCAATCCATGCTGTTGTTTACATCCGAGTATCGCCAATATGGTTGCACATCCGGGTAACTGACCAAATCGTGACTTAAAGGAGAAGTCCACTTTCAAAACAAAGATTCATATATAATGTACTCACCCCCTTGTCATCCAAGATGTTCATGGCTTTCTTTAAGCGTTCTGTAAACGATCCCAGCCGAGGAAGAAGGGTCTCATCTAACGAAACGATCGGTTATTTTCATTAAAAAAAAATACAATTTAAATGCTTTTTAATCTCAAATGCTTGTCTTGCCTTTCTCTCCCTGAACTCTGTGTATTCTGGCTCAAGACAGTTAGGTTATGTCGAAAAACTCCAATCGTATTTTCTCCCTCAACTTCAAAAATCATTTCAAAATCATCCTACATCGCTGCAGAAGTACCGACCCAGTCTTTGCAAAGTAAACATGCAAAACAACACAAAAAAGGTAAAACAGCGATATAGGACAATTTTGAAGTTGAGAGTGAATATGAGATGGGATTTTTTCGACATACCCTAACTGTCATGAACCAGAACAAAAACAGTCCAAGCAGAGTAAGACAAGACGAGTGTTTGGCATTAAGAAGTATATAAATTATACTCTTTTTATTAAAATAACCAATCGTTATGCTACATAAGACCCTTCTTTCTTGGCTGGGATCATTTAAAACTGCATTTGGGATCGTTCGAAGCTGCATTTAAACTGCATTTTGGAAGTTCAAAATCGGGGCACCATATCAGTACATTATATGAAGAAAAATGCTGAAATGTTTTCCTCAAAAAACATAATGTCTTTACGACTGAACAAAGTAAGACATGAACATCTTGGATGACTAGGGGGTGAGTAAATTATTTGTAAATTGTTGTTCTGGAAGTGGACTTCTCCTTGAAGTGCAAACCCTTTATAGGAAATGAATGCAGTTAACATGCAGTTAAAATGGTAAAACTGCACTACAGAAAAGTGTGCTCATAATTAACAATACGTTATATAACATGGTAAGACACCAATTTGCAATATCAAGCAGCAGGACGGCTGTTTTGTACAGCTGAAAATAGCTGGACGCTATTTTTTACAAATTAAAAATAAAATTTGCAAATGGCCGCGCCCACTCGTACGGAAAGAAACGGTGGATAACAACCGTTTAGAAAATAAATATGGTGAATGTGCTGATTCTGGTTTCTTTGAACCGATTCTTTCAAACGAACCGTTCGAAAGAACCGAGTCGCCGAAGCGACTCGGGCTTTCCATCACTAACGCACGCGCACACGCACGCACTCGCTGCGGATTGAGCTCTTCCCGCTTTGAGCTCGGGCTGCTCCGAGTACCGTTTGGCGGATGACAGTTTGTTTTCACAGTGGGCCTGTCTGAAAAGAAGAACGAGCGTTTACGTCCTCAGCTACGGGAACCGAGTCGCTTTTCGTCAAGATGAGACCGCTTATTCCCAAATGTACGCGTTTGGTGAGAAGCGTGAGGTGACATTTGTGTTTTGTGCTGTTTTTTTGTGTGAGCTCGCACGGGGCTAATGCTGCTAGCCTGTTAGCCGCATCTGAAGGGTGGCTAATGCTAGCAGAGAGATTTCCTTAGCCAGCTTTCGAGCTGCTCGTATGTGCCGTTATATATCACGACACGGCGAATGTGCTCTGCGTGTTATTGTTACTTTTTTCTTCAGTTACCAGTGTAACGTAAGTCGACAATAATGACAGCTGTGTGGGTTTATGTGGTTTAATAGCAAGGAATGGTTAGCTAGCTAGCCGTATCAAAACAGACGCTTTGCACTCTGAGCCCCCTCACATACCAGATAGTACTAATTTTTGATTGCTTTCCATATTTAAACGTTTTATTATACTTGTAAATTTGCTTGAGGTTAATTATCTGGTCTGTTCGTAAACGAAATGAGACATTTGCTGCTTTTGCTGATCCGTTAATGTCTATGGTTGCATATTTAGGCCCTGAATCTACATCCAAAAACATTTATTAGAAGTTAAACGAATTATGCAAAGCCATTTGTTGTTTTTGTGGTTTTATTGATAATGTAATTGCATGCTGTCAGTTATTAGAAGAGCTAGCGATTACATTGCATAGCATTAATGTTAGAGTGAAAAATAGTCTTTCATTTGAAAAGATTGTGCTTAAATGTCAGTTATGTTTCTCTGTTCTTATTCAGCTTTATGCTTGTGTGTGTAGAAGTGCATCTGTAGCCTAATTTGAAAGTATTCTGTGGGTTTCTTGACCTTGTTTTAAAGCCGACATCCTATAGTAGAGCTGAGCAAGTGTCATATTTAGCAAAATCATACAGCATGCTGTTATTGCACACATCCATGTTTGGATGTGTTTAAAAAAAAAATAAGAAAAGAGTCATTTGCTTCCTGATGGGATTGATGTGCATTTGGGGATGTGTTTCATAAATATCAGATGCATCATCTCTGTGAGCTGATGTAAGTGTGTTTGAAGCGTGGTAAGAAAGATATATATATATATATATTTTATTTTTTTTTTTTTCCTGCTGTCGGATGTAAGATTAGGAGAAAGTTGTGCAGGATGACCCCTGCCTTAGAGTGCTGTTCAACAGTCTTCGCCCACAACACACATCCAGAATCGCTTCGCTTTTCTGCATATTAACCATCCTGTTTTATTTCCTGTACTTCGGATGTTTCATTTGAGATGCACTGCCTAATAGCTGATAATTATATTACAGCTGATGATCAATATTGTAGGCTTGGTTTGTTTTTTTTGTGAGCACCAATCTAGATGTGCACTTGATTGCAGTTTAGTGCTTTTGATAGGGAACTGTTCACATAACAGTTCTTTGTTATAATAATATTTGGGAACAAATCTAGTATTTGCTGCCTTCTCAGTCAGTTTTCAAGTGATGAGATGATTTTGAGACACAGATTTATAGCTGTAACCTTTCAGAAATTTTAATTAAGCAGAGTCGTGCAGTTGTAACCGTGACCTCAATTAATGCATGCATATGTTTTATTTTTGAAACCGTTATTAACTTCGTAATTTTTATTTATAATGTCTGGTGAAAATGTCTCTGGTGATGTATGCAGGACTTGTCCAATCATTTAGTCAGTTTTAAACTCCGCCCCCTGCAAACTGACGTTCATCTTCCTCCACTTTTTGAGTGCCACGCCCACATCTCCGCATCCAATCAACTGATGCATTGAACAAAGTCCCCACTTTAAATTTTTTTCCATCAATTTTATCGCGCGCAGACGCAAAAAAAAAAAAAGATATTCTCCATTAATTTTAATCAACTAAAAAAAATCGATGCAGCTTTCAGACACGACTTTCCTCTTATTTTAATAGTTTGCTTGAGGCGGTTTCTGTGGTGTTATTTTAATGACAAATGTCTGCAGCGCATTATTGTAATGCATCAAAATGCGCAAACACAAATCTCATCTTTCGCAGGTGGATTCTCTTCACTCTCATAAAAAAGATGCGCTTTCTCTCGTTTGCATGTGTGCGCTCAGAAACACAGATCAGCGCATATGACAATGGATGTAATCAGTATTTGCATAGCATAACAGTAGAAAATGTATCTGTCTCACACATGTCCCGCATTGTCCCGCAAAATCACAACTATGTCCCGCAAAAGCTTTATTGCCTTGTGGTCACCCTAGGTTTAGGTGTGCAAATATTTTCGACCTATGGATTTTACATAAAATTGGCAATTTGTTAAATATTTTAGATTTTAACCCTTTTTTGCAAATAATGTATTGACCATTGCCAATACCAATATATTTCCTTTTTTTTGGAAATAACACCAAGTCTCTCATGTGCTTATAGATTGTAAATAAATAATTTTTAAGTTTGGTTAGTTTTAACAAAAACTTACTTGTTAGAATTAAACAGTAATTTATTTTTTTTTTAAGTGTGTGTATATATATATATATATATATATATATATAAAAATAATGAGAGTACATTTAAAAGCTTTGAAAATTAATATAGATCAACTATAAATAAATCACTGCATTTTTTTTCTCAGACAGATGCAGGGGTAACCTTAACATTATATTTGAAGATTTAACATTTGTAGATGCTCTAAAGCAAAAGAGTTGTTTAAATTCTGAAAATCTTTTAGAGCTCCCTGTATTCATGTTTTCATAATCAGTTTGAAAAAAAGTCATATTAATATTCATATTAATATTCAAAGTCATATTAATAAATAATTAAATAATTTTAATAAGTGTCTTCTGCTCTCCAAGCCTGCATTTATTTGATCTCAAGTACAGCAAAAACAGTAAACATTGTGAAATATTTTTACCATTTAAAATAACTACAAATAATAATAAATAAAAAAAATAATTTCTTTTTTAATGTATTTTAAAATGTAATTTATTCCTGTGGTTTCAAAGCTGAATCTTTAGCATCATTACAGAAGTCATTCTAATTTTCTGATGTGCTGTTTAAAAAAACATGTAATATTATTATGTTGAAAACAGCTGAGTAGAAGTTTTTCAGGTTTCTTTGATAAATAGAAAGTTCAGAAGAACAGCATTTATCTGAAATAGAAAGCTTTTGTAACATTATAAATGTCCTTATCATCACTTTTGATCAATTTAAATCATCCTTGCTACATAAAAGTATTAATTTCTATAATTCTGTAAATGTATCAACTGTGCTTAATTATTGATAATATTAATAATAAAAAATGTTTATTGAACAGCAATCAGCATATTAGAATGATCATGTGACACCGAAGACTGGAGTAATGATGCTGAAAGCTCAGCCTTGATCACAGGAATAAATTACATTTTAAAATATATTCAACTAGAAAACAGTGATTTTTTTTTTTTTAAATAGTAAACATATTTCAAAAATTGTACTGTTTTGCTGTACTTTAGATAAAATAAATGTAGGTTTGGTGAGCAGAAGAGACTTGCTGTTGACTTGTAGTGTACATAAAAACTATTTAATTTACAAGTGTAATGTTTGCGATTTGATTACTTTTATTTTTATTTTTTTAAATTCATGTAAGCTAAAACTTCTGACCTTTAAAGCAAAACATACTCATGATTTGATGACATCAACTAATGCTTTATTTAATCCAAAACACAATCCTAATGTTATTTGTGTATTTTACTTCCATTTCATTACAAGTAGGCTGACAGCGCCCCCTAAGTAAATAAAATGCCTTACATGACCCAGAAGCTGCTGCTGCACGCTAGTGACTGTTGAATCTGTCGCACACCGAACGTGTCATTCAGTATTAGGGATGCACAATATTGGATATCAAATAATTGATAATTTGAAGAAATAGTCAACAGACTAATCAGTCAAAATCAAAACTGTCTTTACTTGCAGCATTAAAATCTAGACTCAAAACTCATGCATAAAGAACTCTGAATGTAATGTTTACATTTGAAGTTTAATTAAACTGAAAAAAAATAACAAAAATCAGCTAAAACAGACATATCGATGAAGTAACGACTAGAAAGTATGCGTGGCCGTTTTGGTTGTTTACTCACGTACTCCACTGTCTTACACAATCTTTGTTTGCATCTGTATATGTGCGTACATATTTACATCAGAAGAATGTGTTTGGCTGTCACATTGCATTTTGATGCTTCTTTTCAGGGTTGTGCACCACATGTGGGACAAAATTAGCTGTGTGTGCTTGTTACTGATTTCCAATTGATAAAAACTATTTTGATAAGCTGCAAAAGTCCCACGCTTAATGTACTTTCATGATCAATGATTACTGTCACTTCTGATTGCTTGTGCCCATCCCTGTTAGAAAGGGCTACCATTAGATGGCTACCATTGACCATAGCGCACGTTTTGAAAGCCAGTCAAGTGATTTTTGTCTTCTTTGTATGTGTTTAGTTGGACGGACGGAGTTCTGTGTTTGTTTAAATATTGATCTGCAAATGTTTGTTTTGCTTCGCTCTTCCCTCATGGCAGACTTGTTCTGCGAAACCAGTGGCTCACGCAGAAGTGGTATCAAGTGGCTTTTCTGCGAAATATCACAGCTTTGGGATTTATTGGGAGCTTATCTGAAGTCGTGCGGGCTTACCTGTATCTAATTTAAAAGAGTTGTCACGGTATAAGAGTGTCAGCATCTAAAGTTGACGGTAGAAACACACAAATCCCACAATGCAACAAATGCATCAAAGTGGCTGACAAAGTGACCTGTTTACAGTGCAAACAAAGCATTTTTTTTGACGGTGTATGTAGACACAGGTCAGCAGAAACTGCTGCAGTTCACTCTTGCACTCTGCTCACCTCAAGATGTAACCGAGATTAGTCGGTGGAAGTTCGTGAAACTGAAAGTTGTTTTGTCTGAGCTTCAGGAAAAACAAAGTTACACATTCAGCGGTAGTGGAGGTCAGTTAATGTTTGACACACTGAAGGAATAGTTCACCCAAAAATGAAAATTGGCTGAAAATGTACTCACCCTCAGGCCGTCCAAGATTTAGATGAGTTTGTTTTTTATCAGATTTGGAGAAATGTAGCATTACATCACTTGCTCACCAATGAATGTGAATGGCTGCCGTCAGAATGAGAGTCCAAACAGCTGATAAATACATCACAATAATCCACAAGTAATCCACACCCCTCCAATCTATCAATTAACATCTTGCGAAGCGAAAAAGTGTGTTTTTGTAAAAATAAGTGCAGTTACTAATAATATTACATGCTCGTTTCTTGTTTATTTTATGTTTATACAAATTTGACAGTAAAGCACTAAGCTTGAGTTCAGAAGCATATAAAATGTACTTTTATTAACAGTAACATGCAGTTTTTCTATACAGTTTTTTTTATATTCAACTCTTATTAAACATACCATTATTCTTCTTATATGTGATGTGATCTAGGAAAACCCAACACATGGTGACACTGTATCTTTTTTAGGTTTTGATACCATATGCCCTTTCCAAAACTGCTTTTATTTTGTCCATAGCTTGAACGTAACCAAAGTTATCTTAATTTGGCTGATAGCGATGATTTTCAGGAATGAAATTTTGAGAAAAACAGCTTTAAAGTGAACGGGCAGAGAATGTGAATTGATACGCCTTTACTAAATATGTTACGTGGTTTATTTTAATAGCTTAACTGTTTTTGTGGTGTTAAGCGAAAGCACCTCAGCAGTGCGTTTTTAACATAAGAGAAAGACAAAGTCATTTCTGCTTGCTGCAATAAATGGCTATTTTTCTGCACTGAACAAGTGAATTTTACCAAGATATTTTCAGAGATGATAGACAAGATGTTGTAGAATAATAATTTAATGAAAACCTAATTTTGCCCAAAAAAAAAAAAAAATGACATTCGACCTATTTTTCTAATTTCCCGAAAACGTCCCAGCGCGACATTCGATGGGTTTTCCCAGATCGCATCACATATATGGAGCCGACCAACCTCAGTGATTAGATGTGATGTAGTCGCACAAATTGAAGCAAACTTTGTGTTTTTCAAGGCACTTTGTGACTTTTCTTACTTTGTACGCAAAAAAAGTGTAAACTCTGACAATCTGATTTCTTGATGATTTGATATATTTAATAATAGTGATTTTAAAATTTCATAATACAAGGAAAAAAGTAGACATGAATGGCTAATAAGCCATGTTCCTCTGCTGCCATCTACTGGTCATCCCATTAAAAATAACATTCAAATCGGATCACTTTAGAGCTTTAAAGTGCTGGAAATAGTTGTGTGAAATGCTTGAAATTAATTGAAAAGTGCTTGAATTTCTCTTTTTCTATTTTAGTTTAGTTTTATTTTTTGCCATTTTTGCCTTTATTAGGATGAGACAGATCAGAACTGACAAGAAGGGAAGTGGGAGAGAGATGGGGGCGGGATCGTGAAAGGCCTTGAGTTGGGATTCGAACTCGGGACGCCCGTAGCGCAACGGTGCGCTGCCCATAAGGCTATCGCGCTAATGAATTTCTCTTTTCAAAAGTTTTACAAGCTCTGAAATGCATAATGTAATGAAATTCGACAATTTCTACCACAACACCATGGTTACAAGTTAGCGTTACTACTTCTGGTTTTCCAACGTATGTCAGTTCTGTGGCACCGGCAGAAAAAATGGTCGCAGTCTGGAGCTCTGTATTGTAAAACAGTTGCACTGTGAAATAAATGAATATTTAAAAATTAATATTTCATAGGTGTATTGTTTTTATACACTACAGCGGGGAAATTACAATACTACTTTCCTAATTTTTACACTTGAAAGGGCTATTTTGAATTTGGACTGCAGTAACATTATCTATTTAAACCGCTGGCTGTCAACAATTCATACTGCACTTTTAATCTTTTATTTGATGGAAATCTCCAGCTTCAGTGAAAACAGGCTAATAAAAACGCATCTCACTACAAATCTAGTAAAAAGCTGTAATCGTCTGCCACGTAAACAAAGCGTAACTGTTGGCCGTTGCTTTCTGAAACACGCACTAAACACACAGCACATGCAATAAACGAGTTCACTGTGAACAGAGCCGTTCTAAGGCACGGAAAACGCCGGATCACGAGCTGATCACCTGAACGAAGTGTGTGCTTCACTTTGGAACGCACAGCAAAAACAGACTTGATGAACCAATTAAGCCATCACAGTAAAAAACATTCTTCCAAAAACTTAATATAAATTGTTACCCTGCTGACTTAAAATTTTTAGTTTAGTCAACTTAAAATGTTAAGCTACTTAATGTTAATTTAAGTGACAACTGGAATATTTAGTTGACTAAACTAAAAATTTTAAGTCAGCGGAGTAACACTTTTTTTTTTGTTTAAACAACTATTTTTATTTTTTTAACAGTGATATTGCGCTTTCAGGTTTAAGTTTGTTTGACAGATACTGTGGCCAAAGCATAATGGCCCAAAACACAGCTTTACTTTAACTTTTAAATCTTTTATGTTAAGAAGTTGAAATATATTTTAAAAATTACACTTCTTGTCCAGACAACCTATCGTTTCATATCGTCGTGTGTGACTGCGATATTGATAATACCATTACATCCCGAGTAAACAGTCTTTGATCTGTGCATATTTCGCTCCTGATTCAGACAAGACAACTTTTTAACCAGAAAAAGCAAATATGGACTATTTTAGCTGGAAGGAATAGTTTGAAGTTAAAAATGCCTTAACGATGGATGGATTTATTTCTTACAAACAATCATCTTTTCACTTCACAGGACATTTGTTGATGGACTGATTAATTGATAGACTGTAGTGGTGTGGATTATCATTCTGACGGCACCCATTCACTGCAGAGCATCCGTTGTTGAGCATGTGATGCAGTGCTAAATTTCCTACCTGGTCTCATGACAAAAACTGTGGGAACTTTTTCGCAAGATGCGAAAATATAGCTTGCAGCTATATGTATTATTATTATTATTACAGACGAGCCGGACTCTTTGGCCGTAAAGGTCTTCTGACCTGCAGGAGGCCTGAGCTTTGAAGAGCACTCCCAAAGATTATTCCCCGCGGCATTAACCTTTCTGCAGCTCTGATCTGGGCTTGGACTAGGCACACGCACACCGAGCACTTTAGCTGCGCACACGCTTTTGAATTGCACAATACAGGACGGAGGAACACATGCTTATGCAAAGATAGCATCTCGCAGAGTTCTGAGGCGTTGCCTGTTCGGGGCTGGTTGTGGTTTTGATTGGATTACTGGGTGTTGAATGTCATTTGTGATTCAGTGAACATTTTGAGGCGTCTCACAGGTGAAGGTACGCAGCTTCTGTTCCTGTGATTGATGGAAACCCAGCGCAAAACTGCTTTGTCTTTTTAAGAGCTAGGAAACCGTTGCGCTGGGCTTTATAAACGTTAATTTTAGAAAATGCATTTTAGGGTTGTCATAGTAAATGTGCACTAAAGGTATAAATTAAATACGTTTCATGTATTTTTTTTCTAAATTTCTTATTAGATAATTAATAGTTTTTGATAGTAAAAAATATGTTTTATTAGGTAATTGTGACCCTGGACCTCAGATTTCAGTTTTTTTTTTTTCTCAGTCAAATATTGTCCTATCCTAACAAACCATAAGTGGAAAGTTTATTTATTCAGCTTTCAGATGACGTATAAATCTCAATTTTAAAAGGGTCCAGGGTCAGATTACTAGATAATTAATAGTTTTTGATAGTAAAAATTGTTTCTTATTAGATAATTAATAATTTTTGATAGAAAAAAAATATTAATTTTGTTATAATTATTAAATAATTAGCTTTTGATAGTAAAAAAATAGATAATGAATTGCTTTTGATAGTAAAAAATGCTTTTTTTATTAGATAATTCTTAGACAATTAATAGTTTTTGATAGTTAAAAACAGCTTTTTATATTAAATAATTGATAGATAATTAATAGTGTTTGATAGTAAATAAGATTATTTTTTCTTAGATAATTATCCAATAATTAATAGTTTACGGTAGTGAAAAAGGGGATTATTAGATAATTGTTAGATAATTATGAGTTTTTGATAGTAAAAAAAGATATTAAAATAATCAATAGTCGATTTTTTTTTTTATTATTATTAGGTAATTGTTAGATAATTATGAGTTTTTGAACAAGAATAGATTTTTTTATTAGATAATAGGTTTTAATAGTAAAAACTTAATTTTTAAATTAGATGTCAGAAAAGTATTTGTTTTTAAAAATTTAGTTTTAGTTAAAAATTAGATTTTATATTAGATAATAGTTTTTGATAGTAAAAATGTTTTTATTAGATAATTATTAGAAAAATGTATAGTTTTT
>JAHKKF010533248.1:0-18278 GCA_019740295.1 Labeo calbasu
TAATAAATGCTATATAATTATTGTTCATGTTAACTAATATAAATATATTAGTTAACATGAACAATCATTATATAACATTTATTAATGATAACAAATGAAACTGCATGGTAAAGTCTTGCCAAAGATTTATATATGGTTCTTTTCTGGTTTGTGTTGATCTTATAGTGTAACCCTTTCATTGCTGTAACCCTTACTGCCAGAGGGTTACTGTAAATGCATGTGTCCGCTGGGCACCGTTTTCCTGATGCTACCGTCATGGCGTTTGCGCTGGTGGCAAGGGCCCGTCATCGCTGCTTGCAGCTATATTTTTGTATAATTTGTTGTATTATCGAATCAATTTTAGATACTAATACCAGATATATGGTCATGTTTATTATTTCCTGCATAATTAGGTACATAAAGAAATATATTTTGTGTTGGATCAGTTACCTGTGTCTGCAAGTGCGCAGCTGACACACCCACCTAAATGATTTCAATATATCGCTTATCCTGCCTGAAAAGACCATAAACATTCCAGATAACATCTTAAATAAAAATTAATTTACATACACATATCCTAAAAACTAATCCTGTGTGAATGATACACTTCAAATCAGGTGATTTTAGGTCTAATGGCAGTTTAGAACGCAATGAGCGATCCAGTCATTATATAGATCAGTGACTTGACTCCTGTTGCACGTTCATACAGACAGCATTCGAAAAGTGACTGTAAGCTGCTGTGTGAACAGGACATTTCGAGACTCACACCTGTAAGTAAATGCGGTTGTCACTCCCAAAAACTGACAGTGTGAACGTGTTTGTCATAATTAGATTAGGATTTATTTGTAATATAGTTAAGTAAACTTAGGCGTCCCTCTTAGGGGACGGTGACAGTTAAAAGATTAAAGTTTAAGCAAAATCATGCTTGATAAAAAACATATTGTATGTGAACATGTAAGTCTTTGCATTCTCTTTTATTTAGTTCCAGTTCAGGCCAGTAACCATGTCAACAACATCTGTAGCATGTGGGGAAACTTCCACTTCAAGACATTCGATGGAGACTTTTATCAGTTCCCAGGCATGTAGGAGTATAAGCTGGTGTATGGCTGCAAAGACCCCAGTTCCTGGTTCTCGGTTCACGTGAAGAGAATGGAACACACCAAAAGACCAGAGAGCCCAAAGATCAGCAGAGTCAGAGTTACCATCAATAGCTTCGAATCTACGTTGACTAAGAGCCAGGTCATGGTCAATGGAAAAAAGTAAGATTCTGGGGAAGTGAAGTGCTGCTCACTTCCTCCCGCATCAAACACAGAATAGATAAAAAATATCATCTGGCTTTAATTTGAATATTTTCTTTTATTTAGTGCATCACTGCCTGTGTATGAGTCAGGAATCCATGTGGAAGAGAATACAATTTACATCAGGCTCCAGTCCAAAATGGGCATCACTGTCATGTGGAATAGAGAGGATGCAGTCATAGTGAGTCATTTATTCCTATATGCAAATGACTACACATTTACTACAGTACTTCAGAGTGTGTCCAGGTTTCTAGTTCCAAACTAGGGCCTTAAAGGGGACATTGAATGATTATTTACCACAAGTGGGTATGATTCTTTAGGGTATTAATAAAATGTCATGTCTGTAACATACTTTGGTTAAAATTTCTCAACATCTGTGTAAAACAACACCCTTTAACCTTGTAAAAAACAGCTCTGTTCACAGCGACTTGTGTCTGTGCATACCTCTGTAAATGGCTCAAGGTGGTCTTATTCAAATAGCTAGCTATCTATGTAGAAACCAGCTGCAAATTTAAAGACCTCGCTGGATGACAGTTTCAGACACCTTGTTCTGTTTTCAGCTCTACTGATACCCTCATCCTAGCCATCCTGGGTGTACATGACTTCCTTCTTTCAGACAAATACAATTGGCGTTATATAAAAAAGCTAAAATGTATTTAAAAGTGTGACCTACTAAATCATCTTAGTTTGCCCATCACCACCCCGTCAAGCTGCATCAAGCTACGCCTATGTACCAAGTAGATAAGTATATATACCAATGACGTACTTTATAAATGATCTTGTCTCTATGTATTTTAATTATACAGAAATTAAGCGCCCATGTTGACACAGCAACTAACGTCAACCTGCAGTTTACACATGCTGAATAGAACAGAACTAAATTTCCAATTAATTTACTCACCCCCAAGATGTTCATGTCTTTCTTTCTTCAGTCGTAAAGAAATTTTGTTTTCTGAGGAAACCATTTCAGGAATATTCTCCATATAGTGGGCTTCCAAAATGCAGTTTAAATGCACCTTCAAAGGGCTCTAAACGATCCCAGCTGAGGAAGAAAAGATCCTATCCAGCGAAACGATCAGTTATTTTCTCAAAAAAAATTGCACTGTATACTTTTTAACCTCAAATGCTCGTCTTGTCTAGTTCTGCGTTATGCGTGCGTAGTTTGTGCATCTCCGGGTCAAGATAGTTAGGGTATGTCAAAACACTCCCATCTCATTTTCTCTCTTAACTCCAAAATCACCCTACATCGCTATTTTACATTTTTTTGTAAAGAGCGTTTGACCTTCTTTGCATGTTCACTTTGTAAACGCTGAGTCTGTACTTCTGCAGCGATTTAGGACGATTTTAAAGTTGAGAGACAAAATGAGATGGGAGTTTTTCAACATACCCTAACTGTCACAAACAGGAAAACACACAGTTCAGCAGAGATAGACCAAGATGAGCATTTGCAGTTAAAATTATATAAATTGTAAAAAAAAATTTTAGAAAATAAGCGATAATTTCGCTAGATAAGACCCTTCTTCCTCGGCTGGGATCGTTTAGAGCCCTTTGAAGCTGCATTTAAACTACATTTTGGAAGTTCAAACTTGGAGGCATCATTGAAGTCCACTATATGGAGAATATTCCTGAAATGCTTTCCTTAAAAAACACAATTTCTTTACGACTGATGAAAAGAAGATATGAACATCTTGAATGACAAGGGGTGAGTATAATATCTGTAAAATTTTGTTCTGGAAGTAAACTTCTTTAATATCAGTTATTGGTTTCCCTGTGGTACTGTTTCAGGTGAAGTTGGACTCCAAATATTCAAATAGCACCTGTGGATTGTGTGGTGATTTCAATGGGGTTCCAGTTTATAATGAGTTTATTCAATCAGGTGAGTAGCTGTAATTGTCTTTTTTTCTTATTATTTCTGTCAAGTGTCTTCATTATAGAACTCATCTTTGTCTTTTCTTAATTTAGAACGAAAGCTTGGCTACGAGTTTGGAAATATGCACAAAGTTCCCAACCCAGAACATTCCTGCAATGATCCTTCTGAAAAAGAGGATGAGCGTAATTGGGTAGACCAGTGTAAAAATGATGTAAGTTGCAATAGGCATCTGTGTGGGTTTATTAGATTTAAGTGGAATTTTCTTCATGCAAAACAATTTGGCAATCACTCTCTAAGACAAATGCCTTAAAGAATTACCATACTGATGTTTAACCCTTTGACCCCGACGATTTACCTCCTGTGACATTTCCAGATATTTTGTAGTCTGTGGTGTGAGTGCTTATACCGAGGCTCTGTTTCGTAATTTTAAATCTATGTAAGCCCACCTTCAGTTCACAAATGACTGGGTCCATGACTTGGAAGCCTACAAACTGCAGAGTGAAAATATTAAGGTGACCATATTTCTGAAATAAAAACGGAGACATTTCCTAGTTCAGTGGTCAAAATATCACTTAAATCTCACTTGTGATTATATACGAATTAAAACGGAGACAATATATTTTTGTTTTCTAATTGTTGTGGGATTAACATCATAATTGATCATTACAGTGAAGTTTGAGGATGTTTATACAATTCAACAAAAATCACACAATGAAAAATCAACCAAACATCAAAACAGTAGGATTAGGGTGAGTTCAGGTAAATTCCAAACATCTAAAAGAACATGTTGTGTTGACATTAATGTGATTAAATATCAGGATATTCAGAAATCAGGATATTGTTACATGAACTCTACAAAACTTTTAAAATGTAACTATGGCTTTATAAAAACACATTAAAAATAAAACATTAAATATGAGAACTTATGATAAATAAAACTGTATTTAACAAATGTTATTTTCTCATTTTCACAACGGTGAGTGCAACTTTACAAATTTTATGTTTATGCTTTTCTATCTCTAATCAGGCTTATTATTTTGCATTTTATTGCATGTGACAAAACTGAAACCAATAATGCATTCTTATTTGATAAGTGATGATAACAGCGTTCTTCATGGCTTTAGTAGCGGTGCGCGCCCAATCCGCTTGGATACATCGGACACATGACTCCCTTCATTCTGTTTTCAGGCCGGAAAACAATAAAAAGAAAGTCTGTTGTCTATTTTTTTTTACCTGTTGCTCCTGCGAACGGACATTACATCCAACGATGCAACAAGTTCTTCCCATGACTAAAATTTCATCGGTGCTTCACAACAAGTGGCCTCACAATATGGCGATTTTTCCCATCAGCCACCGTGGCGCTAGAGTCGTGACGTCACGCCCCATGCCCTATAGTTTGTGGGCTTTCTAGGCTACCGTTCATTCAGAATTTCAATAAATTGACTTGCGGATTCATTCTTAAAACTGCAATAAATGACATAAGGATAACCAAAATTGTTGCTTACCATGGTGTTTACAACTTCAGTTAACTAAATGAAAGCTGAGCAAGTCTGAGCTGTGGACTAGTCAGCCTATTGATGAGTTTGCATATTGTCAGTAAGGTAAGGGTGTAGAGCAGGGATCTCCAACCCCGCTCCTGGAGAGCTACCTTCCTGCAGACTTCAGTTCCTATCCTTCACAAAATACATCTGGCTATAATTTTCAAGTAGCCCTGATATCTTGGCCCTATGATTTCCGCGATGTGGAAAACACGGACAGAATCGCGGAATCCAGTCACAAAAACAAAACTTACTGAATAACGCGGAATATCACGAAATTTGCCAAAGTTTGAATGAAGTAATCAAAAGTAGGTCATTACACTTAAATTAAACCACAATATGGACTAGTATCTGTAAATATTATGCCGCAAAAATACCATTTAAATGTGAATCCTGCATGTTCTGCGTGCCTTTGTTTTAATGAATGGAGCAGAGGAGCGGTTTTGTTTACTACACACACTGAAGCGCACGTGACTCTCGCAGTGATTTCAGCCTCTGCCGTTGCACTAAATGAGGACATAAATACATGAACAATGCCTGCTGAGAGTCTCTTCATGAGCATTTGACCGTTCCATTTTAGGAAAAATAGCGTTACATCATATACACACAGAAATGTAAAGGTAGACAGACACGGCAACCTGTCAAAATAAAAGTCCGGTTTAACTTGAAGACATTGTGCCAGATATATATTACTACTATTACTACTACTACTAAAATGAAACAGTTTTTTAGGGTATAATCACACAACATTTCTTCCATGTTTTAATTTTAATAGTAAATTCCCCTTTGTTTGCCAAAAAAAAGTTTGCTTAATTTTCAATAATTAAAAGATAAATTAAATGTTTTTTTTGTTTGTTTGTTTTTTTTTGCCAGAACAATTTAAATACACAACACAGAATTTCTGAGGGTAAAAAAGTTTCATAAGGCTATTTTAAGAATAAATTTAAATAAATTAAGTATGCATTCAAATACTTAGACACACTAAAACACAGAAATTGATAACAATAAAACATATGGTGAGAAAAAATAAAACATATCATTCTAGCTCTCCTAGTGCAGCATTCATTTTTACACAGTTTATTGTTTGAGTCATAGTTTGTTGTTTGATTAAAACATCCTTTAAAACGAAATCACATTAATTGTAGTCAATGTTATTTTCACTAAAATTATATCATCAAACTATTTTATGCACATTCTGAATGTGCGCTTATTTGCGACAGTCTTGTGAGGCATTAGTTAATTGCTAAGTGTCTTCAGTGGGTGCACCAGTATTTCCTGCATACAACAGCAAACACATTGCAAAGTGTTTTATCTGATTGATGGTCTAATGATTCTTTAGAAGTGGTTTTAATCCAGCCCCGATAGCCTTGTGGGCAGTGCGCCGACATGCAAGCCGAATCCTGGCTTGATGACCTTTCCTGATCCCGCCACCTTCTTTCTCTCCCACTTTGCTTTGTGTCCTGTATGATCTGTCCTATCACAATAAAGGCCAAAACTAAATCTTTCAAAAAAAAAAAAAAAAAAAAAGTGGTTTTAATCCGTCTTTTTAATGTGCCAATCAAAAAGATTCACAATACAGTATTAACCTCACTGGAGAGTTAGCTGTTTGAATCAAATCCATTTAGTCAAAGAATCATTCAAAACTTTACTTAGTTCACAGCTTACTCCCTCACTAAACTGTGAGCCAGTTTTGGTTCTGTTGAATTTGATGCTCCAGAAGGAAACACGATACACAATGCCCCCCATTCTTTTCATTGCCAATAATGTAAAATAACTGAACATAAGCCTTAGAAAAATGCTAATTTTAGATGAAAATTGCAGACAGCACAGGTTTTTGCATCTGATCTGTTCATTTATATATATTTAATTTAATCATAAATATTTATTCAAACCACTGTGTAAACTTTTTTATATTCTTTCGGTTCATCTTATAAAAAAAAAAATATGCTCTGAATAAATCTTCATATGTCTGTCTGTCTTTGTACAGGATGGAGAGGAGTATATTTCCAAATGTATGAATGTGACCTGTCTGCAAAGGAATGGCACGTTTATGACAGTGGAGAGATATAAGCAGTGCCCGCCCTTTAATTCAACTAACTGTGTCCCTGTAAGTAGAAATACTGTTTTAATAAACATTACACCCTTGTTAAAGTAAGTACATAGTGTATTGTATGTCATTTGTACAGAAGCTTGTTCCCACCAGAGAATAAAACAGTTAAGAGATAATTTTGACTTTTTATCCAACAATCCTAACTTTTTTCTCACAATTACAAGTTTACATCGCAACTGAATGACTTTTTTTCTCAGAATAACAAAATATAAACTCACAATTGTGAGTTAAATTTCTGACTTTCTCTCAGAATGTTAAGATATAAACACGTAATTGCATTTCATAAAGTTCAATTCTGAAGAGGAAAAACACTTTCTTGCAATTGTTTATATCTCCCCATTCTGACTTTATAGTGCATGTTTCTTTCAGTTGAAACAGCTCAGACTTACATTTTAGTTGGGACTAGGCTTAAGCTTGTTCCCCTGGTGGGTTCTGCCAAAATTTATGTGACAAAACAACAATCCACAAACAGACTGACAGATGAGACAAAAGTAGAGCTTTTTGGTAAAGGACGTCATGGCACTGTTTACACAAAAAGAAATGAGGCCTTCAAAGAAAAGATCACAGTCCCTACAGCCAAACATGGTGGAGATTCAAAGATGTTTTGGGGTTGCTTTGCTGCTTCTGGCACTGGATGCCTTGACTGTGTGAACGGTATCACGAAATCTGATGATTACCATAGGATTTGGCGCGCAACTTAGTGACCAGTGTCAGAAAGCTGCGTCTCCACCAGAGGTCATGGGTCTTCCAGCAGGACAATGACTCAAAACACACTTCAAAAAACATTTCGAAATGGTTACGAACAAAGTGCTGGAGAGTTTTGAAATGGCTAGCAATGAGGCCAGATCTGAATCCCATAGAACACCTGTGAAGAGATCTCAAAACAGCAGTTGGGAGAAGGCATCCTTCAAATCTGAATGACCTAGACGTAGTTTGCAAAAGAAGAGTGGTCCAAAATTCCAGTAGAGAGGTGTAAGAAACTCATTCATGGTTACAGGACGTGAATGATTTCAGTTATTTTTTCCAAAGGGGGGTGCTACCAAATATTAAGTTAAGGGTGCCAATATTTTTGTCCAGTGCATTTTTTGGTTTCTGTTTGGAATTGTATCAGATTTGACTTTTCTTCTCTGTTTTTTTTTTGTGTGTTGTTCCAGTGCAAACAAAAAAAATAAACATGTGAATACCAAAACATTTGCAACTGCAACAATTTTCTGAGAGAAGGGTTGCATTTTCTGACAGAATTACAAGGGTGCTGATATTTTTGGCCATGACTTTATATCTTTGGACTTTTGAGAAAATGTCAGAACTGTGCTAGAGGTTGACCAATATTGATTTTATTTTTTTGCATGCCTTGTGCCTTATAACCAATATGCAGAACCAGTATTTATTTATTGTTTTACTTTTGTTTTTGACACAGTGTCAACAGCACTGAAAGGAACAATTAAGTCAATACTGTAATTTCTGTAACACTTTATTTTGAAAGTCCACTTTAGATATTCTAACAGTAAGTAACTGTCTGCTTAATATCTTGTAACACTCTTCTAAACATTGCAAGTATATGTCAACTTATTCTACTAACCCTAAACCTAACCTAACAGTCTGCTCTGAGAGTAGACATGTAGTTGCAAACTAAAGAGAATTAGCTGACATGTAGTTGCAAAGTTACTTATATGTAGTAGAATGTCTAAAGTGGACTATCAAAATAAAGTGTAACTGTAATTTCACTTTTCAGAATCAGAATCAGAATTAGAATTAGCTTTATTCGCCAGGTGTGCGTGGTTTTTTTAAGGTGCTCCTGGTACATACATGCATACATACATACGTACATACATCCGTATCTGACATTAAATAAAAATAAGTTTAAAATAAATAATAATGTGTATGAATCTGGAACAGAAGATTTATGTACAGATTTGTGCATTATTTACTCTATATACAGCTGTATAAATAAGAGATGTGCATATGAATTTACATAATAATACTTCAGAAAGAGACAATAATTAGAATGGAGAAAAAATAGAGAATGAATTGTAGAACACAGGTAATGATTAATGTTTTAGCTGTTTAAGCTGGAGATGGCATTTGGGAAAAACTGTTTTTATGCCTAGGTGTTCTAGTGCTCAGGGATCTGTAGCGTCTGCCGGAGGGGAGAAGTGCAAACAGGTTGTGTGAACTTTTTCAGTTGACGAAGGAAGTACAACCTTTGTTGGGCTTTTTTCCACAATGGAGTCAATGTGCTGCTCAACCTCCTGTCTGTAAGCAGATTCGTCGCCATCCTGGATGAGACCGATGACTGTAGTGTCATCTGCAAACTTCAGAAGTTTGACAGAGGGGTCTTTAGAGGTGCAGTCATTTGTGTAGAGGGAAAAGAGCAGTGGGGAGAGAACACAGCCCTGGGGAGCTCCAGTGCTGATAGTGCGGGTGCTGGATGTGAGTTTTCCCAGCCTCACTAGCTGCTGCCTGTCTGTCAGGAAGCTGGTGATCCACTAACAGATGGAGGTGCAGAGAGCTGTAACACTTTATTCTGATGGATATCTGGCATGATGGTGTTGAAAGTAGTGTTGTTTTTGGCGACCTGTTTTAATTTTAGTTTTAGTTTAGTCTTTGTGTGAAGCTGTCATTTTAGTTTTTATTAGTTCTAGTCACGTTCATACTCTTTTTAATCTAGTCAAGTTTCAGCTGACTAAAAGTCTGAGCATTTTAGTCTTATTTTAGTCAGAATAGGTTGTTTGCACATGACGTCATTGCTGTGGCGCGAAATGCAGCTGAAGGGCAGGAAGTGATATTTCTCCATAGGAATCACTAGCAGAAACTCAAAAATTCCTATGTTTTGCGTTGTTTATGGATGCGCAATTCGGTCAAACCGAGAAACCACAAACTATCTTTTACATGTATGAAAATTTGCTGTTCATAAGGGCAGAAAGGCAAGAAATTGACTGAAAAGCACAGGAAAAAGTGGCTTGTAAACCTCCGTCTGTGGTCAGGAGGAGAGTTGGATAATGCTTGTGTGTGCAAATGGTTAACAAAAAATATAAATATATGTTAAGATATTAATAAAGAAATATATAAATATATACAGGGTGAGACAGTGAGAATTCACCTAATGCTAAACGCCACACGTAGACACAATGTAAGATATTATATTTGTAGTTCCGAGAATGTCATTGACAGAACATTGTGAGATTGCAATATTGAAGTGAGTGACAGCTTTTTAGTGATATGGAAGCGCTATTTGCTCGCTTTCTATAATCAGTTCAGAATTTGAATAAAAGTGTTACTTTACGTGCTGCTAACAGGACCAATAGCCACAAAACCCTGCACATGCAGCGAAGTTTCAGGAGTGACTGAAAAAGCAGAACAGATGAGATGGAGGAAAGTCTGTACTGTACAAGTGAAAAGTATAAACAGAAAATCACAGCATATGTTGGATGTGATACTTATGTTATGAAGAGGAGTGATTTTTCAACTGAATTGAAATAGCTGCCTCAGTTGCCTGTCATCGAGGCGGTGGAAATAAGCTACGCAACTAAGCCTGACAGCAAACAAACTCTTTCAAAAGTGATTCCCACATTTATATGAAGGATGCAGGATATATGTCACTCCTGAAACTACTGCTGTACAGGGTTTTTGGCCATTGGTCCTGTTAGCAGCATGTAAAGTGAAACTTTTTTTTTCATATTCTGAATTGATTACAGTCTAGAAAGTGATCAAACAGCACTTTCATATAGTTACTAAAAAGCTGTCACTCACTTCAATTTATCGCAATCTCACAAGGTTCAGTTGTAATCAACTGCAAATATAATACCTTATTTGCACTGTATCTACGTGTGGCATTTAGCATTGAGTGAATTCTCAATGTCTCACCCTGTATATATTTATATATTTCTTTATATTATTTTCTTTCATTAACCATTCACGCACACAAGCATTATCTGATTCTCCCCCTGACCGCAGACACAGGTTTACAAGACACTTTTCCCTGTTTTTTCAGTCAATTTCTTGCCTTTTTCTCCTTATGAACAGCAAATGTTCATACACGATATGAAAAAAACAATTTCTCGGTTTGACCGATTTCCATAAACAACTGAAAACACAGTCATCTTGAGATTCTGCTATTGATTCCTATAGAGAAAAATCACTTCCTGCCCTCCATCTGCATTTCGCGCATCCTCAGAATCACGTGATTGCAAACAACCTATTATCCATGACTATTTTTGTCTAGTTTTAGTCGACAAAAACTGATGACATTTAGTTTAGTTTTAGTCAATGAAAATTCCATTTTAGTCTGACAAAACTAGCTACAGTATTTGGCCAACAAGGGATGCTTAGCAGTGTTAGGCAAGGTACTTCCAAAATGTAATACATTATATATTACTAGTTACTGTCTTTTAAAAATAATTAATTACATTACAATATTACTGTCTCTGAATTGTAATGCGTTACACTACTTTTGAGTTACTTTTACCAAAGTATCCACAGAAGTATGACTAGGCAGTATAAAACACCAAAATGTAGTTTATTGCAGCTCATTATGCATCCAGTGGAGGTAGGTCTATATAGCATAAAATTCTAAAATCATATTTAGATAGGCTACCGGTATGTATGTCTAAATTAACGTTATAGTTTAGGTTAAACACAGATAAGCACAAAATTATTACATTTATAAATAATTCCAGTAAATAAAGGGAAATGTTATAATGTACAAACAATAAACACAATACCTATCCTATAGACTATTTTGAACGGTTTTCAGAACAAAACAAGAATAAAATATATAAGTTGCTAAACAAGCCAAAACAAATCAGGCTAATTTAAAGCGAAACTGAAAGCAAACGCGTTGTTCTCACGCAGCTTACCTCTCTCATTCGGCATGAGCCCAAATAAATGTGTCCATATTCGCGATGTATTTGAATGCTAAACTATTATTTATTAGTAAACCAAGCTTTGTACTTAACGCGCGTAAAAACATCCTCACATGAGCAAATATGTGTGCCCGACCTCAGGCTGAACGGCACGGCAGTACGCAATATTTTAATTAATCAGTGTATATGTTTGTTGACTGTATTTTATTCTGATAATGAACAGGCTGCAACGTTTGCTGTATTGTGTGTGCGTGAGGCGCCGGCGCGATCGAACAGCGGAAACAAACAACAAAAAAAAATACTCAGTCATATTTGGTCATACAGATCTTTCGAAATTGCAGTGTGTTTATTTTTATTACTGTCATCTTGTTTTTCTTTTCGTGAACTTTCGACGAGCGCTGCGCCACACAAACCAAATTTAGCAGCATATGTCACTCAGTCTTTTTGTACAGAAGGCCCTCCATTAATCTAGTATGTATATAGGTGGTGTAGTAGCATTACCTACTTTGTCCAGTGTGTGGCAGTGTATGCTGTCGCAAGTGTTGCATCAGCCGTAGCGGCGATTGCGTTATGAGGAAATTACCAAGCTCCGGTCAGGTGTGGACTGTTAGCTCTTGGATCCTGCTAAATTGCACCTGTTCTGATCATTCCTGAGTGGTTTTAGTTGGTGTGGGTCAATGACGATATGTAAGTGCACTGTTTGTTATTAATGTTAATTTGAGATTGTTTCTAGTCAGTGTTTAATGTCGTGATAAAGTGACGATGCAGCCTAATGCTAAGCTAATTGTGACTGGTAATGAAAGACGTCGTTTGTCTAGCATTAAGCGATCATTCATGGTGACTATCCATACTGTAATCATTTGTAATTAGTGCCTGCGGTTGATTACAAAGAGAATTGCAGTTTTATTGTTAATGTGTATATAATATATATAATATGTATAATATACGTCTAATATTGTTGTAATATCTTAGCGTGCGAGCATAATGCTGTATTGTTTGTGATGATAATATTGCAGTTAGTAATTATTCCTTCCTTTTTGTTCATTTTAGAACCACATCCATATATACCTAATTGCCTATTGTGTAGATTGGAACCACAGAAAGAAATTCCTGTATGCCATACCGTGCTGATTGCTGAATCTGAATCTTAATCATCCAAGTAAACCTACATCAACCTGATTCTGTCTCCCTGAGTCATAACTGACATCCTGTAGCGTATACAACATATTACCAGCTAACTAAGTTATTCCTATCCCTTCCAAACATTGTGGTCCTTCGAGCCGGAAGTGATTTTGCTACAGTGACAGGATGGTTGATGAGCATCAAAGAGGAACGAGCACAGACAAGAACAGGAATCCAGTGAGAGCAGAGGAGGTACACGACAGATGGCACATCGTACCCCACCTAGAGACTCAAACCCATCCTCAGAGTTGACATCATATCCCTGCCTTCCAGTTCCAAGGGCCCAGTCCTTTCGGAGCCTCTCAGTATCAGACTGCTACTAGAAGGCTACCTGAATCTTCTACTCCCTTCCATGAGCAGACAGCTAACATTATGCCTGCCCTCCACAGTGGTCTCAAGGGTCAAATAAGTTCCAGTGCTCCACCTACCTTGTATGGAAGAAGTGCCTCGCTTGACTCGCATGCTTCTCCTTCATATGTTGTTTCCCCTGATCCTTATTCACCACCAGCTAGGACTCCACATTATTCTGTCAGTGCTGTGAGTCATGGTGCTAATGACACAAGTTACCCACCTCTGCAGCAGAGAGCCTCCCCGACTGAGCCGTACAGCATGATGGTTTTGATTGACAAAATGATGGGTCAGTTGCAGCTTATGACAGACGAGGTTGCGTCAAGGCATGGCACCCCTAGAAGATCACCGCCCAGACTGCCTCAGTCTTATAAAGAGCCACCTCCTGCGCATTATGAATACCCCGACCAACAGTGTTATGTACATGCACCTCAGTATGCTGATGACCGAGTTTATGGGCCATCTAACAGATTCCAGAGCAGCTATGAGCCTGCAGCAAGATCAAAGATCGATATGTACCACCACTCAATGCCCCTACCTGCTCAGAAACCCAAGCCTTCCTTTTCAGAGCAGCCTTCCCTTCAGCTAAAGGAGTCAGCTGCTGAATACCATGGTCCTAAGTCCAGTATAGCCTATCTGGTGCATAAAGATCCAAGCGAGTTTGCTCGCCTGAAGCTTGCGCTCCACAATCTGCTACCTGAGGATGCGTCAGAGTTGTTCAAGTTTCAAATCTTGGTGGATCATCTGGAACTGGAAGAGGCCGAACTGATTGCAGATTCCTTTCTCAACTCTCCATATCCTTACACGGCAACGATGGCTGCCTTGACAGAGAAATTTGGTAAGCCTCATCAACTTGCCTTGAGTAAGATTGCACGAGTAATGGATGCACCAGATGTCCGTCCAGGAGACCCTGAAGCCTTCGAAAGGTTTGCATTACAAGTTCAAGCCCTGGTAGGACTGCTGAAATCCCTGGGACCAGATGGGGATGTCAAATTAAGGTGCGGTTCTCACGTAGTTCGCCTGCTGACCAAGCTGCCACCTGACTTAAGAGCTGCTTTTAGGAGACAAATGCTGCCTAGTCAAACCTCAAGCTTTACACTTCCAGAGTTCTCCAAAGGGTTGCAAGCTGAATCGTGGTGTCAAAGTAGCGATGTGGTGGGAAATATTCAGACAAAGGGATGGCCAAAGCAAAGGCCTGACCAACACAAAGAGAGAAGGTTAAGACCAGCTACTGTACTGCATGGAGCAGGCAGCCCTGCTACAAATGCAACTTCCTCAAACCTGCTACTTCGCCAAAGAACAAGGTGAAAAGTAAAGCCTATTGTCCTTACTGTGTGAATGCAGACCATTTCCTTAGTCAATGCGTCAACTTTCAGCAGCTCACGACTGAGCAAGTGAAGCAGTGGATTCAGACTAACAAACGCTGTTGGAAGTGTGGAAGGTCACATTTATCTGCACAGTGCAACCTGAAGAAACCCTGTAACAAGTGTAAAGGGAAACATTTGCTGATACTTCATGACATCAATTACAAGTCAGTCAAAGATACTTCTCCAGCATCAAGTTCCACTGCGGAAACCTGATACCTGGACAAACCTGGAACAGATAGCCGGGTCCTTCTCAAGGTTGTCAGAGTTCTGCTGAGATATAATAATCGCATCTTGGACACTTATGCTATCCTAGACGATGGATCTGAACGCACCATCTTGTAGTTTGCTGCAGCCCAGAAACTGAATCTGAAAGGTGAAGAGGAAGAGCTATCCATTAGAACCATCCATCAGAAGGTGTCACGACTGCAAGGCTCGAAGGTTTCATTCAGCATTCTCCAGTGGCCCAGCCACACAAGACATACCGGATCAAACAAGCCTTCACAGCTGACCACCTGGGATTAGTTCAACAATCCAATCCTATGGAAGCTCTTTCAAGTAAGTACAAACACCTAAAGGGCCTCCCTATCCAGTCCTTTGAGAGGATTCACCCACTCCTGCTGATTGGTGCCAATCAGCCTCATCTAATCACCCCAATCGAGCCAGTTAATCTGGGACCCCCTGGCGGGCCAGCCGCCATCAAAACAAGACTGGGTTGGACACTACAGGGCCCAGCAAAGCTCCTTCTGAATCCTCTTCATCCTCAGCAGGTTCTTTTCACCTCTTTGTCATCCAAGCAAACAGAGCTGATGAGAAATGTGGCAAAGTTATGGGAACTGGACATTCTCCCCTATCGTAATGAGAAACAGGTTACCCGCTCCAGAGATGATCAAGCGGCCCTTGAAATCCTGAACAAAGGAACTGTGAGAGTTGAGGTAAATGGCATACAGAGGTATGCTACCCCCCTGTTACGTAAACCCAGCATGGCTTGTCTTAATGCCTCTGAAGAAGCAGTAATGGCACTCCTTCGTAGAACTGAAAGGCATCTCCTAAAAGACCCAGAACGAACAGCGACCTATTCTGCGGAAATCAAGAAACTGGTTGAGGAAGGTTATGTGGCCAAACTTGATCCAGAAGAACCATCACAGAGCCGTGGGAGGTGGTTCATACCCCATCATATGGTCACTCACAATGACGAAAAACGACTGGTCTTCAACTGCCCCTTCCAGTACAAGGGGATGAACCTAAACGAATCCCTACTACCTGGCCCAGTACTAGGTCCGTCTCTCCTTGGAGTCCTAATAAGATTCAGGGAGCATTCTGTAGCGGTGAGTGGGGACGTGAAAGGAATGTTCCATCAAGTTTGACTTCTGGAACAGGACAGACCTATTCTGCGATTTGTGTGGAGAGATATGGAACGAGACAGAGGACCAGAGATCTATGAATGGCAGGTGCTCCCATTTGGCACTACTTACAGCCCTTGCTGTGCCTCTTATGCCCTGCACAAACATGTCCATGACAACACAGAGTTGGGTGATGACCTACAATTCACTATTCAAAGGAGCTTCTATGTTGACAACTGTCTTCAGAGCCTGAACACAGCTGATGAGGCCAGAGGGCTGATTGACTGTTTCAGAGAGCTGCTGGCAAGCGGAGGATTTAACATCAGGCAGTGGGCCTCAAACCAACCTGAAATAGTAAGCCATCTACCTAAAGAAGCTCAGTCTACCAGTACCGAACTGTGGTTGTCACAAAAGGAAACGGAAGTTCCTGAATCTACTCTGGGTCTGCACTGGCACTGCCCCACCGACACTCTTAGGTACAAGCACCGTTCCTTAGAGTATGGACCGCCCACAATGCACAACTTATATCGAGTCCTTGCCAGTCAGTATGACCCATTGGGCTTCATTCTCCCCTACACGACCAGGGCAAAAATACTGATCCAGAAACTGTGGGCGAAGCCGAGAGAATGGGACGATCCTCTGTTCCCCGACGAACTTCAGCAGAGCTGGCAGCAGTGGGAGGATGAACTCGAATCTCTTTCTTGCATCACCTTTCCTAGATGCTACGTGACTCCAGAAATGGAGAACGACTCTGTAGTGAGAGAGATACATGTGTTCTGCGATGCATCAGAAAGGGCCTATGGTACAGTCTCGTACCTGAGAACAGAGAGCAGTCAAGGCAAGGTACAGTTAGCATTCCTAATCGCACGCTCCTGAGTCGCACCTAAAAAACAGTTGTCAGTTCCCAGATTTGAACTCTGTGCCGCACTCTGTGGAGCTCAGTTAGCAGAGATGCTAAGGAAAGAATTTAGGCTTGAATATCGCAGGATTACCTTGTGGTCCGATTCCACAACAGTACTTAATTGGTTGCAGTCAGAGTCCTGCCGGTTCAAAGTCTTTGTTGGCACCAGGATTGCAGAGATACAAGAAACTACAAGTCCACAGGATTGGAGGTATGTGAACTCTGCTCTGAATCCTGCAGATGACCTAACAAAGGGAAAATCACTTGCAGACCTAGCCACTCCAAACAGATGGACCAATGGACCCCCGTTTCTCTTAATGCACCCTGATCATTGGCCAAAGAGTCCTGCTGACAGCTCTCTGAAGGATGACTCAGAGTTACGTAAGTCAACATTCTGCGCCTTAAATGTAGTGACCTCCCACACAGAAATTCCAGATGCCAACCAGTTTACAACTTACTGGGAATTACTGGAAGCTACTGCACAATGTGTTCATGGGGTGGCGAATGGAGAACCACTAACAGCTGGAGACTTCCTACAAGCAGAAATACTTCAGTGGAGGATAGTTTCTTTGATGACTTCCAGTGCCTGAAACAAGGTAAACTTCTCCCTTCTAACAGTAAACTGCTCACCTTGAGTCCAGAGCTGAACAAAGAGATGGATGTTATTCGAGTAGGGGGAAGACATTGATGAGCTGAGGCACTCGACATAGCGAAAGCACCCAATTGTCCTTGACTCCAGTCATGCCCTTACCAAGCTCATAATTCAAGATTATGATCACCAGTTGAAACATCCAGGTCCAGAGAGAGTCCTGGCGGAGATCAGAAGGAAGTTTTGGATTCTGCGTGGCAGAGAGGCCATCCGCAATCACCAGTTTCGATGCACTGACTGTCGGAGATGGAGAGCCAACCCAGAAATCCCACAAATGTCAGACTTGCATTTTACTCCACCGGGATGGATTGTTTTGAGCCCTTCTCGGTAAAGATTGGACGGAGAGTGGTGAAAAGATGGGGAATAATTTGGAAGTGCTTGACAACCCGATGTGTCCACCTACACATACTGTCAAGTATTGACTCTGATTCCTTCCTCATGGCATTCAGGAGGTTTGTGGCACGTCGAGGAACACCCTTCGAACTTTGGTCTGATCAAGGGACTAATTTTAAAGGAGGGGAGAGAGAGGATTGCATGAAGCCTTCAAAGGTATGTCACCTGAGTTACAGCTGCAGTTAGCGAAGCAGAAAGTTCACTTCTGCTTTAACCCACCTGGAGCTCCTCACTTCGGAGGAGCATGGGAACGGGAGATACGATCTGTTAAATCAGCTCTGTATGCTACTGTTGGTGCTCAGTCTGTTACAGAGGAAATTCTCAGGACAGTGTTAACTGAGAAAGAGGGAATACTGAACTCCAAGCCTCTTGGATACCTCTCCTCTGATGTCTCAGATGTTGATCCTGTTACCCCGAATCACCTTCTCATGGGGCGGCCTG